>JACEIK010003867.1:58259-77194 GCA_018107945.1 Datura stramonium
GCTGACGAACCCGACGTTCTACATAACGACTAAGATTTTATTTTTATTTCCCCTTAAATTGTTAGATCTCCCACGTATATTCATCCCTCTCTCTCTCTCTCTCTTCACTTTTCTCCGATCCGGTACGTATTTTGTATTTATATCTCTCTGTACATACGCATGAATCACAGTAGTATTAATTAGTACTTCTAGAAATTTGTGTTTTGTTCAAATGTTCAAACTTTATTTCGTCTTCCACTCTAGGGTTTGTAATTCATCATTTTCCTGGATTCGCGAGAAATCAAATGGCTGCTCCACCCGCTAGAGCTCGTGCCGACTACGATCATCTCATCAAATTACTCTTGATCGGCGACAGCGGTAATTTTTCCCGTTGATTCAGTCAAATTTTATTGCATTTCAGATGGGGAGTGAGTAGTTGTGTGGCGTGTTAGTTCATTAATTCTACTATTTAATGAGCATTTATGGTCATTTGCTTGCTGCTTCATAATTTAAATACTGAAAAATTCTGTTAGTCTGAAGTTGTATGTGATGGAAGCCAAGCTATGGAGAATTGTAAGTAACAACAGGGAAGAAGAGCTTCTGAACTTCAAGCTTAAAGGAAGTACAACTTAACAACTAGGTGTATTGATATCCTAGAATTAATAGGAGCTATTTAGGGAAAATTACTTCTATATTGCACTACTCTTTGTCACATTAACGATGTCCGAAGTACACGTTTTAAGCACCATAATGTGCCATACATGTGTTGTTTGTATGCAGAGGCACATAAGGCGTGAACTTACCTACTAATCTATGTTGCTTCTTCTGATCCTTCATCATTAGTGCTCCCCTTCATAAATCAACCACCTTTCCCTCGGGTCAAAACTCTTAAATAATTAGGGCTCAATACCAAACTAAAAGATAAAGACTGCCACAAATCGATAGATAACCAGAAGATAAAATAGATACAAATAAAGATAATCATAGTGCCATCTTATTTTTCCTCGAGCCATCATTAGCACTTGAGAGTTTTCAAACTTCTTAGTTGTATATGAAGGTTTTGGAAAATCGTTAGCATGTCAAGAAGAGCTTCTTCTGTAATTCCCACCCCCCTATAGCTCTTTTCTCATTTCACCAAGTAGATGACTCGGTTGACAAGAATATTAGAAAAATCTCCTCAAGCACAATAGTGCTCATTGAAACAAGTCAAGGAACCACACTGCCAGTGAACTTTAGAATCCTACTGATGACATGATAGTATATCTCCCATCAAATCAATAGCTCAATATTTCTCACCAAGTTCAATCTTCAACATCTGTTAGCACATGGTCTTCTATTCAACTCTTTTTGTATAGGAATTCCCATAATTTTGCATTTGAAGGTTGACTGCTGAGGGGAAACTGAGAATAGATCAACAGCTCTTTTCAAATTGGTTGTTGATATGATGAACACACTGTGTTTATTACTTACTTGGTCTTTCTGAATTTAATCATGTACAACTTATGTTTGAATTCTCAGGTGTGGGTAAGAGTTGCCTTCTTTTACGTTTCTCAGACGGCTCCTTCACCACCAGTTTTATTACCACTATTGGGTAGTCATCCTCTCATTTCTTGACTTTCTACGGTTTTTATTTTCATTTTGTTTGGTATGTTTCATAAACTGCTTGTCTTTCAAATATAAAGAAAAATATGCAAATGTAATAGAAGTGAAACTTCACAACAATAGAGGATTTTTTTATTGAATAGCATGAGAGGACCTCTTAAAATGAAATGTAAATTATGAAAAAGCTCAGTGATAATGGTCTTCCAGCAAGATTGAGAATATTAATCGTCTCTATCAAGACTGTATGAGTATTGATCATAAAAGGTTCTCTATTTTTTTTATTTTTCTTCCAATTGATTCTAATGCAAATAATTCTTTCACAGCATTGATTTCAAGATAAGGACAATAGAACTTGACGGCAAACGAATCAAACTGCAAATTTGGGATACTGCTGGTCAGGAGAGGTTCCGAACAATTACAACAGGTATGCATGTATGTATTTTCTGTTAATCGTTTGCCTGAAACATAGAACAAGTCGGTCATCTGCTAAGTTGCTTGATACGGGTGCAGATCTAAAAGTCAAATTCTTCATCACATAAATTTTAGGATTCAGGGGTATGGATTCAAGTGCGGATACGGGTGCTGATATACGACCAATACATATATGTTATGACATATAAAGTATATATCTCGATTAACTAAAGCTATTGAACTATGACTAAAATAATTTAATTCCTTATAAATACCTAATATTTTATGCATACGATGTCTTGTAATAGAAACAATTTTCATACTTTACATAATTATATATCTAATATATATATGACATAAACCCAAAAATCAAACCAAATACTCAATCAATCTATACTTCTCAGTCAAAGATGTAGTCAAAGCACCCAAGGTAAGTCACCAAATCCATTGTGGATGCCACACCCACATCCACACCCATGTCATGTCGACACTGGTGTGACAAGGATTTTGTAGAGTCTGAGCAACATAGGTCATCTGTATGCTGCCTTTGACCTGAGCATCTAACCTTACATGAATACTCAGCTTTCTCTTTTTGTAATGTAGGTTTCTGTGATTAACAGAGAGAAACATATACGTTTTAATGACTGACGTAATGCTAAAGTTGTAAAAGAGAACTATCACTTTCTTGAAGTCAACTGCAGTTTGCAATTTTGCATCAAGAAGAGACCATTCCTAACAAGAGTTATGTTCTGATAAATATACAGAAATTCCATAAAAGAATGTTTTACTTTTCTGAAACTTTGGTTTATTTATCATGTAGAAACTAAGCTACAGAATACCAAAAGTTTGATTATTTATGATTGCATGCATGTCTACCTAGTGTATTTATACAGTACAGAAATTCAACTATTGGATAATATTGCTAATTAAGTAGCTGCCTTATTTACATTACAGCTAATCAAGAAGTTGTCTTTCCACTAATTAAGTAGTTTTATAATTACAAATACAAATCTCTTGGTCATAGAGGTCGCCTAGTCCTAGCCATCATCATGTTTTGTCCACACTAAATAATGTATACAATATTGTAAACCTCCTCAATTTGCTGTATTGAATGATATGCTTTAGGCAATGTCTTGTCCTTGGGTGTCAGAGTGCCTTGATAAAGGTATATGTCAATTGATTGCCCAAACATTAAAGCTTGTGAAGATGCATAAATTCCTTTAGCCCCATTGGCAAGGGTGACTACATGGACAGTGGAAGATGTGGAGGAACTCTTGGTTGCAAGGAACTCATTATAATCGGTACCTACAACTAGGTCGAACTGCAGCTTCTGGCTAGTACGATCTTGACAGCCATAAGCCGAAGCTTTCTGAAATTTGTCCGCTATAAGTGATTGCAAGCGCTCAACAGTTCTTTTGATATAATTGTCGTATGTTAGAATTACACTGAATTAAATATTACACAAGTTAATCCTATCACATCTCCGCAACAATATCACCAACCTAGATTTTGGAAACTTTGTAGTCTTGAAACAAAAAATGGGAGTGTTTGCCCCATGGATTGCAGCACGACTTCGACTCATGTGGTTGCTCCAACTCCATGGAGCTTGCTTATGGTACTTCGGACTTTGTCAATTTCCTTCGTTTGAGTATTAAGAATGTAGGAACATTGATGAGATTTGGAGACGGGGGGCATACTGGAATAAACGTTGACCTGTTTAATTTTTAATTATTATTTAAAATCACGCTAAGATTACGGTAATCTTCCCCAAACACTGGGAAGGTTATGGAGCTACTTATGCTCTTATTAGGAAATTGTTCTTAACAATGTTTGCCAGAATGCTCTGCTGTCTTTTCCTTGATAATTGCTTTTCCTTCTGGTCACCTGTCAATTTGCTTCTTTAAGAATTTCAACCTGCTTATATCTTTAGTACTTTGCTTCTCGTGCAGCTTACTACCGTGGAGCCATGGGTATCTTGCTTGTATATGATGTGACTGATGAGTCATCTTTTAACAGTAAGTTCCACTAGTTTAAAGAAATGCTTGGAGTAGGACTTTTTAATCTGGATTTGGAGTGTTTTTTTTTAATTATTTTTAGATGAATGTTTTGTCCTGTAAACCCAGTGTAGGGTTAATGGTGAAGGTCCTTCATATACTTAGATATATTTGAGCTTAGAAACATCCTCCAACCTCTAACCAAGCTTACAATTCTCTGAAATATATTTGTTGCCTTGTATGATTTGTTGTATGCTTCTCTTCCTCCTCTTCTTCATATAATGTGAACTTCCCTTAGATTAATATTTGCATTGGTTCAACTCAAGAGTAACACTTGCTATTATTTAGACATCAGGAATTGGATCCGAAACATTGAACAACATGCTTCCGACAATGTCAACAAAATACTTGTGGGAAACAAGGCTGATATGGATGAAAGCAAACGGGTGTTCTCTCTATCTCTGTCTATTCATCCACCATTTATTTGCTCATATCTGTATATATTGCCTTGCTTTGCTATTGTTGTCTCACTTGATATAAGCCTTCTCTAGGCTGTTCCTACATCCAAAGGTCAAGCACTAGCTGATGAATATGGCATTAAATTCTTTGAGACCGTAAGTGGAACTGATTTTTGAGCATTGGAGTTATTTTCCAATAGCATTCATACTTAGGTTCTACTTATATTTTCATGCAGAGTGCCAAAACGAATATGAATGTTGAGGAGGTTTTCTTTTCAATAGCTCGGGATATAAAGCAAAGACTAGCTGAATCTGACTCAAAGGCTGAGGTATAGTTTCTAATTTTTAGAGTCAATCCCCTTTCCCTTTCTGTTTATTGAGTAGGAAGAATGTTTAATGTAACTCATCTACTGAGATTGGTGATTATAGATAATGTGTTGTGATCTACAAGGGCAAAATCTTTGCCTGAAGATTTTAACTCTTTTATTATTTCCTATTCATTTCCTTGCCCTTCTGTGGATTAGTAGTGAATCTTCAAATTCTTGTTTACATCAGTTAAAATGCAAAAGTGGTGTCTCATATCTGTAATTGGCTGACTAGTAGGATGATGCGTGCTTGGACTGTTTTTTTGGGGAAACAAGCAAAATGAGAGAGACTGGTTTGCCTTTGTTTGATCACATAGACAAGGAAAGCTCATAAGACTATGGAATGTTATTGACAGTATACTCAAAAATGTGGGGAAGAGAAGGCTAATTAATATCTTTACATTCAGTTTCTCTGACAAATATGTCTTCACTTTTGTGGTCCTATTTAACCAGATACAGTCTTGATGCATCCTTCTACTATCTTCGATACCCCTAATGGCACTTAATGCACAATGACCTCCTCTTTCTTGCCTTAGACTTGTTGAGTGTACTGATTCGTGCTTGCCTGAACATTGCAGCCTCAGACCATCAAGATTAATCAACCCGACCAGGCAGCAGGAGGTGCTCAAACTGCCCAAAAATCAGCTTGCTGTGGTTCTTAAGAAATTGGTGGCGATAAAAGATAGGATTAAGGGGAATATATCATCTAGAGTGACGAGGACAAATTAATCTTTGCCATGATATACTTTGTGGAAGCTATATTGTAATTCTTGTTTACTATTTCTGGCTTACAAGAGAACCAGTGGAGCTGTTTACTGTCCCTTTTTATCCAGCCTTCTCTGTTTTTTGGTGGGTGGGTGGTCATTGCATCCATTTTCCTCTTTATCATTTGCTTTTGCTCGAGTGTTCGTGGACTGGACAACACTGTTCAGGAAAAATAAAAATAGAAAAAAGGTGGGGTCATTCGCACGAATGCCCTTATTTTAAATTGTTCTTTTACTTTCGCCCCTTAAATTTTTAGTCTTTAATTTATGTGCTTCGGCACTTTAAGTGACAAAAAAATGGTCAAAAATGCCCTTAACATTAAAAAAATAAAATTCGCAGTTTTTTTTCAAAGTTTATGCCCTAAAGGCGTAAATTCACACAAATTATGCCTTATGCCTACCATACATAAGTTAAGTAACTTGTGCGAAGGGCAGAAGTTCATGCGATTAAAATTCTACCTAAAGGCATACGAACCTTAAATTACTGAGGAGTTGTAGTAGTTCGGGAAAATCTCTATTCCCCACTCATCAGTAGATGAGTGCACATAAGAATGTCTCGAGACAGCAATTCTGTAATCTAATCTAATGCCAATCAATTGACATCTGCAAATGGAGTTCTGTTGGGAGATACTCCAGTACATTGTTGTAACTGCCGCTGATTCTTGCCCTCAGCACAACTCCATTTGGGTTCATTCTCCAAACTAACTTTAGATATCACTGTTCTCATATCTTCAATGGATGAAAGGCTTGGAATTTGTATCAGTCGCTTCATAGGTGTCTTGTCAGTGCACATGTCAACCTGTTCACAAATTTATTGTTAAATAAAACTAGAATGCAACTCAAATTTAGTTTAGATCCTTGATTCGTTGCAGACGTGTAGTAGATGTAGTTATATACCAGGTAATCTTTTTGGAGGCATTGTTCTGCTGTACATTGGATATCTGATATGCATTCACCGTGGTTCTGTTGCGTAGAGCTCAGCTGATTCAGGCAGATGCTGCTCATTGACTCGATTCTTCTCTTGTGTTCCATGTCCAACCTCAAAGAATCTGCACATACAGGGCAGCTTTGTTTAGTGAAAGGAATCTCAATTTGAGGGGAAGAGTCATAGTCTATATCCAGAAGATTCTGATACCATTGAAAGAAGTCTGCAAATCGCGACTATGGGCTTCAACTTTCCCATCCACAGATGAGGTAGTAGAGAGATATTTGTCATATGCACAGCCAATTCTAGTGAAGCTTTCCCTGTCAAGGGGAGATAAAAGAAATAGAATTCAAATAACAAATACTAACAGAAACCTCAAAAAGGTCGCTAGTGAGAACTTACCGTGAAATGTGTTCTATCTCTGCAAGATTGTTTGTAAGAATTTGATGGACTCCTAATTGAGTTTCTCCCAACTGTTCATTCAAGCCCTCCACCTTGTTTGTGCTAAATCGAGAAGGAAAAAGAAATAATGAATGAAAGATCAAAAAACTTCTTGTGAGACCACTGAGTCTTTCCAACTAAGCCCAACTAACTATCCTCTCATCATTTTCTTTTAGGGAGGGGATTTCAGTCTTCCAAGACCATAAATTCTTCAGTCACTTGTTTATGTGCATTCAAACACTTCATTATGGATAATTCAATCTTTTGAACTGTTATTTCGACAAAATTCAAGTGCGTCTGTTGGTTTGTTCATATATAGCCGTGTTATAATATCACCTGGATGCCAACACCTCTCTTTCTTCTAAATAACCTTATTGGAAATCGGAAGCCGCCCATAATAAGAACAGAAGCTTACCACTCTTGCAGGCAATTTTCCAAAGTCATTCTGTTTTCTGCACAGGTGAACGTGTCCTCCAAGAAATTTTGGTTCACCTCATTAAAGTATTCATCCAATTTTTTCTTCGCACTAGCTGAAACCTGCTGGACAGCTGATATTTCTTGCAACAGCTGCTTATTTTCTTTTTTACTAGAATCCTGGAAGTTTCTTGATGTCTCCGAAACCTGACATTAAATATTTCACGATGAGTAAATCTCTTATTGAATGTCATGCATGATAAGAGATGCAACAGACTCACCATAGCTGCTTTCTTAGTTGTCAGAGTTGCCAGTATTGCAGCAATTTTCTCAAGAGCCAAATTTTCTTCTTTAAGTGCCTCTTCCTGCAACAAAGAGAAAAAGAGAGATTTTAGCCTCCTGCAGGCACTTAGATATTGGTTGAAAATAGTTGAGTTGCTTCTGCCTCTTAACCTTGAATTCCTTCTCAAACTTTTGCAGTTGGTCAACTGTATTAATATTACTCTTATCAAGAAGTTTCATCACTTCAGAAGCACGTTGATGGAGATCATCAAAGAAGTTTACAGTCGCCTGAGAAATTAATTGTGCTGAAACAAGACTTCGTCGAAGTCCCTGTGGCATTCATGATTTGTTCAGTAACTAGCATACATAAAAAGGCTGTTCACATGATTCTTGTGAAAATATACAAGGGCAAAAATTGACTAACCTCTTCTTGTTGTTTAGCAGAGAAATCTAGTACTTGTCTTTGTTCGTCCAGAGAATTCTTAATATCACAAACGAAATCTTTGGCCTCACTAGATGCAGCTCTAAGGAACTGCATTGAAAAGATTCTCGCTTAATTTAAAATAACCTAATCAGCATGGACATAAGAAACACAAAGACTTCTTACTTTCTCAACTGCGGTAGCTTGAGATGATATTTTAGACTTGATCTGGTCCAAATCAGAAGAGGCTTCCAACTGCAATGCATCAACAAGCTCCTTCAAGTTTGCCATGCCAGAAGTGTATGTCTCAGTCATTTTGTTGATTTTTGATTCCATGACCTTAGTAACCTGGTCGGTTGTATTAAAAAGGTATTCAGTTCCTCATCCAATGAACTTAGTATGGCTAAAGGTCAGTAGAAAGCTCAGAATTTAATATCTTACATCACATTTGCTAGCAAGAAATAAGCTGACATGCTCCTCCATGCCTCTTAATTGCTGCTGTTGCTGGGATATCAACCCGTGAATAACCTTGTGCAGGTCACTTAAACTATCATCAAGCCGTGATCCAAATGTACGCAGCAGATTTTGATTTTCTGCTTCCAGCTTGTCTTTGTGATCTGTGTTAAATAGAACCATTAGAAGAGTGCACACCTTTCTTATATTAAAAAGTAACAAGTTCATTTTACTTCAAAACATGAGAAGAACGGTTGCAAGCCTGGAAGTCCCAATGTTGATGCAAATAATAGGGAAGAGTAGAAATATAGAGAGCCCATGTTACTTCTTAGCACATCCTTTAACATTAAAAAGGTGTAATTTATGCTAACATGTAGAATCAAAAGGCTGCGAAACTTTTTATTCCTGAAGAGTTGATAGTTACCATCAGTAGTATAGATGCAAAATATAATGAGAGCAAGATATACCAGTAAACGAACAAAATTACAAGAGTACCTATTCTAGCAAAAAGTGAAGTTATATCTTCTGATGCATTCTGCAAATCTTTCCGCAAGTCCTTTGCACAATCGATCAGACAATTTTCTGTTTGCAAGTCACATAATGATGGTAGGTAAGGGTCATATGAAGAAAATTTCACTTGTAAGAGGCTAAGAGCTTCAGATACCTGAATGTATTTGTTTAGAAATAATTAATTCCTTTTCCTTCAGTGTTGAAATAGCAATCCTGTAATTCTCTTGAAGCTCATGTAATGCCTTTTTATTATTTTCCAGATTCGCCTGGGCAATATTTGGAAGATAAGAATTATTTACAGAAAAAGGAGCACTATGCATGATTCATAAACTTCTTCTTTAGCATTACCTGGCAGTCTTTGAGTTCAGCTTTGAGGTTCAGCTTTTCTTCTTGCTCGCTAAGATAGAGCTCACGGAATTTATCAATTTGCTGTTGAATGAAGGGGAAATCATCCAGTAAATGCATATATCAAATGATTTTGGGTCTTAAAAACTTTAACAATAAAGTAAAAGAAACGGAAACAATGCCAAGATTTACCTTTTCACTAGTGTTTAGATCAATCTCCAACTGCTCTATTTTTTCATTCTTTGCCTAAAAGATACAACAATGACATGTAAAATTAAAATAAATCAGAAAGGGCCAGGAAAGTCCTTGACAATGAATTGTCCTATCATGCACAATTTAATTCCAAATAACCTATAACCAATGTATTGAGGCCTGTGGTTCAGAACTGATTGATTATTTGAAGTAATTTAACACTAGACTATAATCTCTGGTTAAAGGCCAAATTACTTCTTGGGAGTAATCTGGTTCAAACTTCAACAAATCAAAAGAATATTTCTAGGATGTACACAAGGGGAAATCATACTGCGGTCAGATAGTCACTCACAGACGAATGCATCTGAGAAAATTATCAGAAAAAATTGCTAGCTAATCTGAGAACATTTACCTTCTTTTCCGCTTCATCCAGCAAAAATCTTTCATGCGGAACATAAACTCCGTTCTTTTCTCTTGCAGCTCGGACATCTGGTTTGATGATAAAAGGCAAATGACACGATTGGTGAAAAAGTGTCCTAGTAGAGAAACAAAGAAAAAAGAAATGAAAAACAAAGTGCACTAACATACCTTGTTTCATCCTTTCTAGTTCCAAATATAGATCTTTGAGCAGCACTGCCTTGGACATTCTCTGGTTAGCCTGAAATGTAGAGCTTTATTCAGCTGAAATTACATATAACACTTCAAATGGAAAACACTATAAGCAAAAGAATCACAGTATAACCTCCGGTTTGTTTTTGATGTTTTTAGCACGGTGTGCATAATCTAGCGTGCTTAAAGTTTCTTCGAGACAGTGGGCGGAGGGTGAAATTGTTGCAATGATACAAGTTTTTGTTTTTCCTCCAAGTGAATCTCGCAAGAGTCTTGTGAGCTTACTATCCCTGTGTAATTCAAAATAAGAAGATTTAAGAGGGAGAAAAGGGAGAACACCAAAAGAAGTTTTTCTTGACACAAACCTGTAAGGTACATGAATGGAGTGTTCAACCAAAGCTGTTATGACACGACCAAGAGTAAGCAAACTCTTGTTGATTTCCCCTGCTTCTCTTGCACGACCCTGAATTCAAGCAGATATACATGTTGTGAGTTGGATTCCCTTTATCAAGGTTAATGCAGTCCACTACTTGTTACCACCACTCCAGAAGAATGACAGAATAATTTTGAAGGGTTTCCCAGAGCTAATATGTCATTCAGTTTAATAATTATTTGGATAGCTTGAAGATAAAAGTAAATGTAAAGCTAGCTTCCCAGTATTGCTTTTATGTCACACCTACGCCTAAATTTTCCCAGCTATAATTTGACATCTGCTACTCTTTTTGTAAGTCGTGGAAGTATAAAGAAGGAAAGACAAAGCAAATATAATGTCCTCTCACAAACTAAATATAGACTGTGTGTTCTGATTATGGATATAAACACTTCAAGTAGATATTTTGCACTGCTAATTGATTATTGATAATCAATGAACTGTTACATAACAACAAGAAGGAATCCTTAAAGCGCAAAATCTGTGATGGATGCTAATATCATACCTCTCGGGCACCTGATCGAGAAATATTTTCTGATCCTGCTAAATCAACAAGATTGAGCTTTCCACACTTAATGAGCTCCTCATCTCCAACAGTCATTTCTTTGACATGAATAGTTATGCTAAATACAGAGTGAGAGCGACTGCAGAAGAAGAGCATCTTTAACTTGTTGCTCGCATTTACTTTTCAAATCAATGAATCATTTACTTTTCAAATCAATGAATGCTAATAGATCCTACCTGCTTCTCTTGTTTAATAGAGTGTCTGCTGTGCGCCTCCTGGCTGCTCCTCGTTCCAGGAGGTTATAAATGTCAGTTGCACTGTACACAGCTTCTTCCTCAAGGCCCCTCACTACAACTAAACCTTTTCCATCCTCCATGAGAGATATGGGCTTCCTTTGTCTCTCTTCTGAAAACTTTGAGGGCTCTTCTGAAGCTAGCAAGTCAATGATTTCCTCGTTGTATAGTTCCCAAAAGGTCACTTTCATGCTATAGTCTGCATGTTGCGCTTCAAGTGTATCAAAAATTTGGCGAACTGCCCTTGGAATAATACCTGCTTCAGCTGGTAATTCACCAGCCTATCACATAGCGAAATAACAAGATTTAAGGACCAGAATAGATCGATGTGAAAGATGCTATGGTGTATTGTGAACCACTTAATACCTTATTCCTCATCCCTCCCTCCATTGTATATGTTTTGCCTGTACCAGTCTGCCCGTATGCAAATACAGTGCAATTAAATCCATCAAGAACTTCCTTAACAATGGGCGAAATGGCTTGATCATATATTGATCTTTGCTGTGCTTTTGGGCCAAAAACCTGGTAAACAGTATTATTTTAAGCTACATGTGATTCTAACATGTATAGCATGTCAACCATCAATTTGATGACCAAAAAGCTACTATAAGAACAAGGGAACTGTACCTTGTCAAACGTGAAGACTTTGTCTACTTGCTTGTTAGCTACATTTTGTACAACAGAAATTTCTCTTTTGCTTTCATTACATGTTATGGCCTTTGGAACATTTATCCTTTGCTCGTCATCGTTCAACGGCCTAAAACAACAATTAAGATTAGTCAAATGAAAATTGAAGTATTTCTTTTGCTTGAAACTAATGTGTACCAACATTGATCAGCCATACACAGCAATACATTTAATCATAAGCCATTGATGTCCATGATGAGGGGTATTTTTCACATCCAATTTTATAAGCACAAAATTTTGAAAACAAACAGCAGCAGGTATACAGCCTTAATATCACATCGTAAAACTATATTCCTTGATCTCTTTAGACGCATTTTTTCATGACAAGGAAATGTTACATCTTGGTTAGATTTCAGGTAGTGAAGGATATAGATTTCACACTTCTTTCAGCAATCCATGTAAGCACAAAAAAACAGAAGCATCAAATTTAAAATAGAAACTTCTTGATTTTGATTCCGTAGGAAAGGAACACCACTAATTGTTAGCTGTAATAAGCTGTCAAAAGTCCCAATTCTCTCAGCCATTATTGCAAAGGGGAGCACAAGAGGCAAACTATGATAGATTAAAACTAAAGGAAACAGAGATACAAATTGAGTCTTTCTTCATTTCTGTCCATATTTCTAGGTGGGGAAAATGAGTAAAAGCCAAATTGAATCAGTAAATAATCAGACATATATAGAAGATAATTACATTAAGGCATATAGGTATGAGTTAACACACTACACGACATAAATTGATACAGAATCAGTATATAATCGCGTCTATAACACACACACACTAAAAAGAGTGAGCAGATGAACTCAGAAAACCTAGGGGAGCGCACCTGCATCTAACCAGAACTTGAACATTGACCTCTTTATCTTTGTCCAGCCGATTGGAAC
Organism: Datura stramonium; assembly: GCA_018107945.1. NCBI lineage: Eukaryota > Viridiplantae > Streptophyta > Magnoliopsida > Solanales > Solanaceae > Datura > Datura stramonium. Next base: position 71,221 of record JACEIK010003867.1, read on the forward strand.
TATAGTCAATCCCTCTGGGATCCGGTCCCCTCCTCCGTTCCGGTCTAGGTGTAAAAAACGGAGACGGAGACGGTGCTAGTCCGACCCCAACTTTCCGATTTATATCCGGTGTCAACGACATGATATCTGTAATCCCCCCAAATCTGCTGCTGAGAAATCAAATCAAACAGCACAAATCAATTATCCAATAAGCAATACAAATTACGTTTCAATCTCAAATTAGTTGGAATCAGCTAAGTAAACTCTCTCTGTTCATCCTGAACCAAAATTTACAATTATTTAAGCAAAAAAGATATTGTTTCTTACCACGCTACTATGAAGAAGGAAAAAAGGGTTCGTGCGATTTGCAAAGTTTAGGAAGATAGAATAAAAATCAAAGGGTTTATTTTCAGATTTTTGGCTTGTTCTTGTTGAGAAGCTCCACTTGAACTACGTTGGAATTTGATTTGGGTATTGCACTTTGAAAAATGTAAATTGTGATTCTTTTTAACGGCTACTTTTTGAATAAAATGGTGGGGGTGGGGCCCATCTTCGGAAAATTCAAAATGAAGCGCCTTGTTTTTTTTAATTTTATTTTATTTCCTTTTTCACCTTTTAGGGATCGCTGGAAAGGAAAGTACTTTGTAAATGGAAAAAGAATAAATAACTCTTTTCTAAATTGTTAAATGTTTTTAGATTTTGCTACTATAACGAGATCTGAAAGTATTTTAAAAATAAATCAGCAGAAAAAGGTGGTTAAGGGCTATTTCGTCCTATTGGTATGATTTTCCTATTGAATATAATCTTTTTTTTATTTTGTTTACTAATAAAAAGGGTGAAATGAAAATATTGATTTTACTTGAATTATAGATAAAATGGCATAATTCCATCTTATATTTCAATGGAGAAATTGAACCAAGAAATTATATCAAACTCATTTCAGCCGCATGATCTATTTTATATTTACTGATCAAGAAGTAAAAAATTATTGAATTAATTTAACGCAAAACTTACCGAACCAACCAAATGCATACCTCCTCTTTGGCTTCATAGTTCGTATGCCTTCAAATTCTCGATCAGCTTCTATGTAGTTATATATACTCAAAATCGGAGAGGGATGGAAGCAATTTAATTTTCTAGGAGAATAAAAGACATCGGGTACACTTGCTTTCTTGTTCACATAAACTTTATGCTGAAAAGTTGCGGAAATTCAACTCTAGCAAAATATGCATTTGGCTAAAATTGAATAAAACAGACAGTAATTTAAAAAGGCATAAAATGTTTTAGCCGTTTCCAATTTAATGGGCGTAACTAATGCAGTTTAAGGATTACTGTGCTGTCATACCTTTCACAAACTAATTTTATTTAACTTCAAATACTCCTCCTCTTAGTTTCACTTAAATATTATCCAAACACCTACATAAACTTTTTTCTTATTTTCACTTAAATATTATCCAAACACCTACATAATTTTGTATAAAATGATTTTCAGAATATTAACTAGTTTAAAATGTTAGAAAATCCTTTCTCCCAATAAAATCATTAGATACAAAAATTGGAAGAAGATAAAAGGTCACATCAGCTAAAATATTTCAATGAAACTAACTATTTGGTTGTTTGGTAGCAAATTTAGAGATGAGTTGTGCAGATTTTATATATGCATAAGTAATAGTATGTTTGGTAGTTTATATTAGTTGTTTTTCACATTTTTTGAGTATCTAACATTGACAAAAATATAAGGGATAGTTTAATAGTTGGTTAGAGTAATGGTTTTACGAGAATTTATGTATAAATTCCTGCATAACTCTAACTAGTTACTGAACGACCCCTTATATTTTTGTCAATGTTTGATGCAGAAGAAATAAGAAAAGCTGTCGCATACCTACAAATTCTACCGTTACCTTTTTCCATGTACTTTTACGCTCAATCAAACATTAAGAAAGGTAAAATTTATCGAAGCAAAACAATTTCTCCCAAATAAATAAATTACTTTTTAGCACCATAAAGGAAATCAAGGAAAACGAAGAGTAAATAGCATATCTTTGAGAAGTAATTCTGCACCTACCTACCACATCAACTACAAATTTTTTTTTTAAAACTCAATACCACGCAGTAAATTTTCTTTTTGTATTCTCTTTTCCATTGAGGAACGATGCAACTGAGTCCTCTCCATCATAACAATGGCACCAACCCAGAAAACTCCATTAAAACATCTAATGCTTAATAACACTAATGCCAAAAACCAAAAAAGAAAAAAATGTCTTGTGCACCGCATAATGCATTGCACATTTCATCGAACCAGATGTGGGTTGTTGTTGACATGACAACTACGCGGTTAGGAGTTAGAACTTAGAAGCTTGAAAGTTGAAACGCTTAAAATAAAAATGTGAACAGAAGCTTGCCTGATTTATATGGAACAAAATACATATCTGGAACTCAATATTCAAAATGAATAAACCAAGGAACTTCCGTTCAAAAGCTTACATAGAACTCATATCCAAGACTTACGGCTGATAGAAAAAATCAATACTAGGTAATCAATTTAGATGATTCCGATCTTGTTGGCCACATCCAAAGCATCATAGTCAGGTGTCAACCTCACATAAGCCTTCTTTGTCCCATCGGGCCTGGACAAGGACAAAGGGAAGTAGCTTAGCAAAGACGCGGAGAAGTTACTAAGGGTATGAAAAGTATACACACAGGATACTAAAAGAAACAGTCAAACTTAATATTTCACAAGCAATCTGCAGCTAAATTTTCTGTTAGGATATAACTAAATACAGCTTTTGAAAAAAGAAAAAAAAAATTTAACCTGCAGATTTAGTAAGTGATACAACTGGCCAGTGGCCCAAAACACATCACACTACTCTACCATAAATACAGGGAATTAACCACAGTTAATTAACCCCTATGGCATGTCAAATGAATCACAGTTGATTAACCCCTCATGGTCAATAATGGCAGGTAGTTTTACCCCATTGGGATTAATATAGAGACATTAGTAAATAACAATTATATAATTGCATTGAAACAACACTACGATTTCATGCAGCTGGATCAAGATTTGGTATAATTTCGAGGGATACATCATTAAGCAAAACGATGTAGAAAAAGATATATAATGATCTTTGAAAAATTAAAAAGTCTGTAGCAGAACAAGTGCCAAATGAGCAAAGCATAAAAACATATGAGTGAAAAATGCAGTTTATTACCTGATCAAGGTATTGACTTTCTTTGTCTGGATGTCATACATTTTCTTCACTGCATCCTTTATCTTCTTCTTGTCAGCATGGATGTCAACAATGAAAACAAGGGTATTGTTGTCCTCAATCTTCTTCATTGCAGACTCAGTGGTAAGAGGATATTTTAGAATCTGATACTGATCAAGTCTGTTCCTTCCAGGTGCACTAATGCGAGGGTACTTGGGATTCCTATCCTTCTTCAATGTCTTAGGTCGATGGAAAGTAACCTTTGTCCTTATCTTATTTGACTTCTTCTTAAAGGTTGATCCTGACTTAACAGCTTTGGCAGCCTTGACAGCCTGGGCTTTGGGGTCTTTTTTTTTGGACAAATCCACTGCAAATGAAGTTACAGAATTACATTAACAGAATCAAGTTGCAGGATCTATGCCAGTAGAGCAACAGCAAACAAATCCAACATCCAATTTTCAAGCTAACAAGTCATAGAAAAGTTTTCCTCATGGTAATTAGGAGCATGTCCAAGATACAACTAAGTCCAAAATAATCTCTCAAAACAAGCAAATCCTTGACATTGCAAAAATTATTCTAATGCAAGTCTGCAACCATCTCTACTGATAATCTACTCAATCATGCTTCTTAAGACTACTAAAGCTCCACATACTGAAATATACAATTATCAAGACTACTATCCTGCCGAAACAAAAAGCAAACCCTCAGTGACATGAGCTTCTATTCCCCAAAACCCCATTACGTTCTCAATTATTAAAGTTTCTCAAAGTTCATAAGACCTAGGTAATAAAAAAATATTCATTAAAAAGGGGAAGTGATAGCTACTGGCACTCTATTTGTTTCAGGAAATGCAGCCAAAACTCAAAAATAGCAGCTTCTATTCAACCATCATATCCCAACCTCAAGCAAGCCACTGCATCCTCCCTCAGTGACTTGAGCCACTATCCCAAAACTTCTGTCAATGCCCAATCCCCTTCCCAATTTATCAAGATACTCAGGGTTTTTAAGTCCCAACTCCCAAGTAATAAATCTTTTCCAAGAAAACAAAGGGTCCGTTGGTTAGAAATGCAGCAAAAACTCATTAATAGCAGCCCGCTAATCAACAAATCAACCTCCATACCCAACCTCAAGGAAGCTACTGCACCCTCCTTCCCAGCCCCTCTCAAACACCAAAAGGAACACATTTAACCAGCTTCAATCTAGCCATAAATAATGTACCTTAGCAGCAGCAACAAGATCAGGAATGCCTAAATGCCAAACTAGTGAGGATCATTCATATAAAAAAAATCAATATTCATCTCATTCCAAAATCAATATTTTTTTTCTTTGAAGACAAATTAGGACTACAGAATCTCTAGTTCTCATCGTTGTATCTACGTATTCAATGAATTCATAACCACTGGCACATATTAGAATTCAAAAACGAAGAGTTAGATATCTTCTGTCATTCGAAAAGGCTAAGAGAAACGCCAAAGCTAGACAATATTAATTTTTTTTCCACATTTCTAACAACACAAGCAGATTCATACTGTATGCTCTCTAAATCTATCTCTAATTGGAGAAAAATATAGAGAATAACAGGAAATTGACATTTAGAGATAATAGTGGAGCAAAATGTGTACCTTTAGCTGGAGCCATAGCTGAATACAGTGCTAAAAACCCAACACGATGGCTTATACCTGAGAGAAGCTGCCTAGTTCTATGGTTTAGGGTTTTGTGGATGATGAGATGCCATATTTGTATCGGGGCTGTTCGTCACTTGTTAATCGTTAGGCCCAATATGAACTCAACACTATTAAATCCGTGGAAGCCCAATTACAGTAAATTTTGGACCTAAAGCACAAATTTGTGGTCGCCATTTAACTAATGCTCGTCATATAATATTTTTTTTACATGATTATTCATTTTTTACAGTAATTCAGGTATACACGATTGAGGTTGAAACTTTTTGTAAAAATAATCTTAAATTTCAAGTATGTATGTTTGATTTTGTTTTGCCAAATTTTTTTCCATCGAATTTCAACAATTCAATGCTCAAATCTACTTCAAATAAGCTCAAATTTGAAACATAAGTTTCATATATCATAAATAATAAACTTAAATCATAATTTTCTCAAAATAATAACAAATTTAACAATCTATTTTAGCACCCTTTTTTCATGTATATCTGGGTTTCAGTCATATATGACTTAAACACATGGTTAAATTGGCTAAATTGCAGGCTTGTGCATCTAAAATTTTTTTCAAGAAAATAATAATTTGATTTTCAAATTTCAACTGCCACATTCCTTTTCTGGAATTATATTCTGTATCGAGTGACCAGAGATCAAGCATCCAATTATATTCTGCCACATTTAGTCGTAAGGATCAGCCGATACGATCCTTTTCCGAAACTGTGTTTTAATATAATGATGGGGGATCAAGCATCCGATTGTTTTGGGAGAACACTTAGTTGTAAGGATCAACCGTCACAACTCTTTTCGGAAGCTATATTCTGTATCGAATAACCGATGATAAAGCATCCGGTTTATAAGGAAGAAATCAGGGATAATTATTCGGTTCTTCACAAAGGAGGGTATTTTTTTTTTAGGGGTTTTCGGGGAGGATGTCTCAACCCCCTTTTTAGGCGCAAGGTTCTTTTTGAATTTTTTATGATTCGAGTTTGGAGACTGCTTCATTTGGCAGTAGCTTTAACGATTTGAGTTTGGAGATTGCTTCATGTGGTTACTGTTATAATAACTTGAGTTCGGAGACTGCTTTGTAGAGAAGTAATTTTAATGATTTGA
>JACEIK010003867.1:88851-112499 GCA_018107945.1 Datura stramonium
ATTAGGATTCATCATAAATTTACAAGCTTTACTCTGGTTGCCCCCTACCACAACACTCCTTTATTTGGGATTGGGACCGGCTGTATGAGCTTAAAAAGACAATTTTTTTTTATATTTAAATTTGTTCCTTTGGTATGGAGGAGCATAGAATATTTGATATTACAGTCACTTGAGTTTATTAGGCATTGTTTGATGCACCCCTTAAATGGTTTTCGGGGAGGTCATGACTCATCTGTGTGTTTCTTTATGCTTTCACTTTCTTCTGCAAATTCTACAGCAGTTTAGGGCTACCAGTAGCTATGAAATGTAAATTGACAGCATCTTTTTGGTAATCACTTGAGAATAAGGATTCCAAGTGGCCTGATTAATAGTTTTATGCATAACCTATAAAAGGATAAAATTGTTGTGTTGATTCTCGGCCGTTAAGATAGTCTTAACTCATCATTTGGGACTACAAATTTCCTGGAGGTTAGGATGTTGTACTAGGCATACTCTACTTGTTGGTATGATTGAGGTCAATATGATCTGATTTACCCATCTGTTCATGAACATTCAATTCATGGACCTTTTGTGGCATATATGGTGTTGAATACTTGAATATGACCTTCAAGGCTATTATTTCTGGAATGAGTCAACAAATTGCAAGAATTGTTTGAATTTTGGTCTAGCTTCCTATTTTTATTTGTTGACTGAGAAGAACTCAATTCTTCCCTTCTTTTACTTTGTAGTTTTGTTCTATAGGTCGAATTTGTCTATCGATAGGTTCAATTACTCTGCTTTTCTGTCTTTCAGGTCAAAGCAGGGTAAATTCATCAAATCATTTTACACTGGGGCTTGCTTTATCTAGTGAGAAATTCTTGGCCTCTTTCATCCAAGATAAGACTGGAACTTCCTGGAATTTTGCATGTCTGGTTCTGTGGCCATTGTTGATAGTATTGGAAAAACACTTTCTTTGTCAGATAGGACAAAGTCACTCGACGTCGTGTTAATTAATGACAATAACTGCTCTAGTAAATGGACAAATGGCGAAGTCAGTCATACTTCTGAAAGCACCAGCTTAACAGTTAGGGATCTCTTCTTACCAAATGGGGAATCGTATTCTGGATCTCTCCTGGGAAACATACCTGAGGGTTCAGGAAAGTATGTCTGGTCTGATGGTAGTTGGTATGAGGGTGAGTGGAGACATGGAATGAGGCACGGGCGTGGGAAACTAGAATGGCCTACTGGTGCTGTATATGATGGTGAATTTTCAGGTGGCTATATGCATGGTAAGGGGATGCATATTGCACCTGATAAAGTGACATATAGAGGACGCTGGCGGTTGAACCTCAAACATGGTCTAGGGTATCAAGTGTATCCCAATGGAGATTTTTTCAAAGGATCATGGATCAGAGGAAAACCTGAAGGACCTGGTAAGTATAAATGGGCGAATGGGAATGTCTACTTGGGTAATATGAAGGGAGGGAAATTTTCTGGAAAAGGAACTCTCACTTGGATCAATGGAGATTCATATGAAGGAAGCTGGTTAGATGGTACAATGCATGGTGTTGGTGCATATACTTGGAGTGATGGTGGCTGTTATATTGGAACATGGACACATGGACTAAAAGATGGAAAAGGAACATTTTATCCTAGCAGTAGCAGACTTACGGCTGGTCAGGAATTGTACCTCAATGCTTTGAGAAAACAAGGATTACTGCCAGATTTGAGAAAACAAAAACGAGTCTCGCATATTTCTCATGCCTCTTCAGTGGATACGGGAAATGTCAAAGTAAGTGGAAGCAAAGGATCCTCAAGACATTCATATGATGGGCTCTCGAAGGAAAACATATTAAAGCTTGAGCAGTCACACCCCACTAATGTTACTCTGGAAAGACGATGGAGTCTTGAAGTAGCTATTGAGAAGGTAATTGGAAATGATATAGATGGTGTTGACACTGGGAATGATATGAATACTCCAATTTTGGAAAGAGAATACATGCAAGGTGTACTAATCAGTGAGGTTGTCCTGAATGATCGATTCTCACCACAATCTAGAAGAGCAGCAAAAAGGAGACAAAGAAAACTTTCCAGGGAGTTGAAGAGGCCAGGTGAAGCAATTATTAAGGGTCATAGGCGTTACAATGTAATGCTTAGTTTGCAGCTTGGTATCAGGTACACTACTTACTGCTGCTCAAAATTTGTTTCCCTTGTTTATCTCTCCATCCTATTTATAGCAGATTGACTTTTGCTGGGATTTGTATCTTATGTCAGCCTTTATGACCAGTTAAGCTTCTAGTTTATGGATGTTGAGAAGTTTTGAAATATGACCAGATACAGTGTGGGGAAAACTACACCGGGACAAAGACGAGAAGTAGGAGCTTCTGATTTTGGTGCCTGTGCATACTCTTGGATGTATTTTCCTAAAGAAGGATCTCAACTGACACCTTCTCATCAATCAGAAGATTTCAAGTGGAAAGATTATTGTCCAGTTGTTTTCAGGTTTGTCATTTTCCATCTTCTACCTTCAAAGTCAATTGCAATCTGCGATTCTATTGTTTTTTGTTCTTGAAGGCATGTCAACTGTGAGGAAATACTTGATCTGTTCGACAGAATCGGATCACTGAATGTACATCTAAGTGACTTTAGTATACAGGATATATCTGTAAATCACTGCTTCATATCTTTTATGACTTCTCTCAGCTCTACTTCTCCTTTGATGATCAGTTAAGAGAGAGGATCTTCTGATAATAAAAGAAGTGCAACCAACATTTTTATTTGAACAACTGATCAACTGAGCTAACCCCTTGTATCCCTTCATATATTTATTTTCTGGGTGCAACTGATGGTTTCATAGAAGTCAAGCTATATTATTAGTATTTAATTTGTTTATTTATGTGCATGTCTAGAATAAGTTAAATGGATTTACCTTCTCGTAGGAATCTGAGGGAAATGTTTAAGATTGATACTGCTGACTACATGATGTCCATCTGTGGAAATGATGTACTTAGAGAACTTTCTTCTCCTGGGAAAAGTGGCAGTGTGTTTTTTCTGTCTCAAGATGGTCGTTTCATGATTAAGACATTACGGAAGTCAGAAGTTAAGGTATGCAATCTTAGCTCAAATGATTAAGTCTCATCAGTTGATGCATCACAGTCCGCCTCTTAAACTATTTTACCAGGGTGATAGTCATGATTGTTCCGTACAGGGAACGCAGCTACATGTAGTTGGGAAAGATCATTTAAGAGGTAGAGAGAGGGCTTATTGAAGTACTTCCTCATTCTGAAGTTTCACTTATCTCGTTAGATTGCCTTGGCAATACCGAATCTGGAATTTCTGCTTTCTTCTTTTTCAATATGACTCTTGAAGAATTATGCCCCCTAATGCTTGTCATGTTTTCTTGTTCCCGTCACAGTAATAAAGTCTCTGCTTTGATAAGTAATTTTATTGCATATCAGCACTAAGATAGTGCTTACAATATAGTTATAAAGTCTCTAACTTCTCCAAACAGTTATTTTTTTAAATCTCTGACTAATTTATCAGCATTCCTCTGATATTTGTAAGTTGGGGTATATGAAAAAGAGAACTTTTCCAATTAGTGTTGGTAATCATTCTTATTAACATGCATTTCACTTGTAGGTTCTGCTGCGAATGCTTCCAAATTATCATCGTCATGTCAAGGCACATGAGAATACTCTAATCACTAAATTCTTTGGTCTTCACATGATAAAGCCCTCGAGTGGACAAATGGTATAAATGTAAACTTTCACATTATTTTATCATTCCTTTTCTTGTACTTATGAGTTCTACAAACTGAGAAGCACAAAGTTACGAATTACGATAACTTAAGAAGCTGTTTTACATCAAACGTGTTGACTGTTTAATAATGAAAACAGAAATTCATAAACTTTTCCTACAAATTTAAGCAAGAAGTTGATTTATCATAGAAACAAAAAATGACTAATCATAAAATATCATATAACACATCTGAAAAACTATAAATTGATATGTACATACTTACATACAATAACAACAACAACAACGACATACCTAGTGTAATCTCACAAAGCGGGATATGGAGAGGGTAGAGTGTATGCAAACCTTACCCCCTACCTTGGAGATAGATGTACATACTTACATGTTTAGATATTTAATTCATAACCAACTTATATGTTTATCTGAGTAAAATTTGTGACAAATATATGTTTTTTACTTATCAAAAGGAAAAACTAAACCATCTAAGTTATGATGCTAAATGTATAAACCAAATTAAAGTGAATGCAGAATGAGTTTTTTGCTTTTGATTTTTGTTGTTTCTTCTTTCATTCATTCTTTTTTTTTTTTTTTTTTTTTTTTTACAATTGATCATACATCTCAATATATAATGATTTGGTTACTGTTTCTTTTTTTTGGTATTTTGATCATACATCTTGTAGCACCGGCGAGGGAATCAAAACCTGGGTGGAGGGACACATTTACATTGTCAATCAGAAAATCCTCCATCCCAATTTATACGACTCTCCTTCCATTTTGGACGTCCCAAAATGTTTGCCACCATTCCGTTTCTATACAACTTTCACAACGTAAACTGTTCGAATTCTAAACTTTGATGTGCAACTGTTATTTGAGCATTTTTTACACTATCACAAATATTATCCATAAGTCAAATTAATATTTTAAACACAAATACCACCATATAAATGAGATGAGGGAGTACTATTTCCCCCCCATGTCCTCTCCATTTGGTGGTTTGGTTCCAGGACACTTTTCTTTACATGCATGCTCTCATTTGAAAAAAGAATGTATTAGACTCTTGCATAATAAAAATTAACTCTTTTTCCATTTTTCAATAACATTTGCAGTTCCGCTTTGTAGTAATGGGAAATATGTTCTGCACAGAGTTAAGGATCCACCGAAGATTTGATCTTAAAGGTTCTTCACTTGGACGATCTGCAAACAAGGTCGAAATTGACGAGAACACAATTCTCAAGGATCTAGATTTGAACTACTGCTTTTATTTAGAGCCTTCTTGGAGGGAAGCTTTACTAAAGTGAGTCTTGGTAAAATATTGCTTATTTTGCATGTATCCTCTGATGTTTATGCACTAAACTTTTTCTTTTCTTATTACTTCCTTATCCTCCTCATAGGAATTCGCGTGATCTCTAAAGTAATATCTGAAGGTTACCTACCATCCCATAATGGTAGATCTTCCATAGGTTCTTGTAAACATTTAGTGAATGTTCATATGCTAGGACTTCTTCCTTTCTTAAAATTAGCTTTTACAAAATATCATTCTTAAGCTTGATCAAGTCCTTTAGTTGTTTAGCATCTAAAATAGAAAGTGCCGTGTGCAGTTAGATATCCAAGGATTTGAACAGCACCAGCCATGCTTTAGTGGTAATATTGCTGTACTGAACAAAGTGGCTCAGTTAGTCCTTCGGTTAACACCTGTCAGTATCATGATACTTTTGAGGCCTTTTGATAGTTGAAACAATTTTTTTGTAACAAAGGAAAGACTAATAAATTGCAGTTAGTTGAAAAATTTCATGACTAGCTGTTTGACATTCTCTATTTCCTTATATTAGGCTATTAGTATTTCTCTGCCACTATAGCCGTATGCTTTAGTAACTAATCTGCACGATTCATCTGATCAAATATGGCGGAAAGTTCTGGCTTCGCTCAACCAAGTATTTGCAAAGATTGAATCATTTTCTTGTTGTTTTCTCCATTCTTCTAGTATGGAGGTGGCCAGTTCTTGTATTTCTGCATGTTTAATAAGATAAGAGTATCATTAAGAGTGCATGGATCTATTTAGTACTTTCCCTGTAATCAGTTACCACTTGCATTCAGAAACTGTTCAAGAGTGTTTCTCTTTATGTTTGATGATCACTGACTTCACTAGAACCTTTATGTATTCATGCAAATTACTTCCAGTATTTCTGCAAGTATAAGAAGACAACAAAGTTTCGAGTGCATGGATACATCTGGTACTTTAACCTGGAATCAAGTAATAGTGGCATTTGGAAATCATCTGTCGGTCTTTCTCCTTTATATGTTCACAGAATTCACACTAGAATGATAGAATTTTTATGAATTCATGCAAGTTACTGTGGTAATAAGTATACAGTGACATGTGTTAAACAGTTTTTCTCGTTTCATAGCTTAATGATATAATAAATCCCTTTTGTTAGTTTAAAGAGAGATCGTGAGTAAAAGCATTTTTGAACTTAAGATGCCATAGAAAGAGTAGAATATCATAGAACTACATTTCTGATGTTTCTTTAAGGAGAACCATTTTCAATAGTGTTCCAACTGAAAGTTGAAATAGTCGGATAAGTGACTTTTTCTTTTTGGGGAGAAATAGTTGGATAAGTTATTTGAAATGATGTTTGCCTTTTCATTCCAATGAAAATCCTTTTAATGCTCTCGTTTTGTTTGTTGACATCCATGTACTTGTACAGGCAGATTGAGATTGACAGCAAATTTTTGGAGCAGCAGCACATAATGGATTACAGCCTTTTGTTAGGTGTTCATTATAGAGCACCCCAGCATCTACGATCTCCCATCTCATGCAGTGGACGTACAACTACAGAAGGATTGGGAATTGTTGCAGAAGATGGTAGGTTTGTTTCTGAAAGATTATAAGTAATTATGTGGTTGGACAATTCTGAGGCTTATCACCGTGAAACCGGGTAAATTCAGTATCTGGTGTCTTTTAATTTAACTGGTCCACAAGATCTGACCAACAGTAAAGTCTAGAGAATACATATTTACAAGTGCCCTGAACACCAATCTAATCTCAAAGAATAAATTCCAGAGTACAAAATAGACAAACTTTCTGATTTGGTTGTGTGCTGAGTATGGACGAGTTAGAAATATTGAAAGACTATGGAACAACCAGCGGACTAAAGGACATTTCTTTCAACATTTAGACAAAGGTGAGTGCCGTTTAATTTTCCCTAATAATTAGGTTTAGGAGTTATTCTGTTGTTATGCTATTGATTACTTTTGGGACCTTTGTAACCTAAAACGTGAGATAACTAGCTATGTCAATTGGTTCCAACCCATGGTGGAACCTTACTTCTATCGACTCTGATTTTCGATGGACTTTAGTGTTTTCATGTTCTTGGACTTTCCCATCTAGCTCATGCCATATCTATAGAAGTTGGGCACACAAATCTGAACTGCAGAACATCATAAATGAAAAGCCATCAAATTATACAGAAATGGAAGTGAAATCCCTCTCCATGATCTTAAAAGAGAAATGCCCAAATAAGTATATTGCATAGGCATCAGAACAATAAAAGATTTTACATTGTACAGTGAATTTGTCATCGACTTCAGAATTTTAGTGATAGATCAGAGGTTTAGGGTTCTTTTGTGCATTGAATGCAGATAAGTTGTATATGCCAATACTAGATGTATTTATACGATCCAGAAGTTACTTGCCTCCAATATTGGGGGATCTTTGTTATTGTAAAGATATGGCACCTGGGCCTCATTCAATCCCGAAAGCTGCCCAAGTCCATATAAGCAAACCACCAGTCCATTCCCCAACCAATGTGAGACTCTAACCCACTCTAACAACCCCTTTCCCGGGCCCAACTGGAGCGTGGACCAGGAGCCCAGCGCGAATGAATCTGGCTCTGATACCATGTAAAGATATGGCACCTGGGCCTAACTCAACCCCAAAAGCTAGCTCATGAGGGGAGGATTGCCCAAGTCCATATAAACAAACCACCAGTCCATTCTCCAACCAATGTGTGACTTTAACCCACTCTAACCGTTATTATTTTCTTTTTGTGGGGGTGAAAGCATAATATTTCTTTAACACATATTACGAGATCTCACTTTCTAAATCTGTGAGGGAGCATGATCAAATCCTGTATTTCTATAGGCGGAGCCACTTTTATACTTAGGAGTTCAGCAGAACCCACTAGCTTTGGCTCAAATCCTGTATTTGTGTTTGAAAATTCATTTACTGTGTAAAGTATCTATCCAAAATTCACTAAAAAAAGGACTATGGTCCAGAATTTAAAAATCTTGGATTGGCCTCTAGAACTGATCAGTGTTTCTGAACTTCTTTTTCTTTTGTTAACTACAGAGTCTCTAGAGGATGAAATATCACCCCAAGGCCTTGTTTTAGTCCCTCGTGGTGCAGATGATAATTGTGTAGTAGTGGGTCCTCATGTCAGAGGCAGACGATTGCGAGCATCATCTGCCACCGGTGACAAGGAAGTGGATCTCCTCCTTCCTGGGACAGCAAGGTATTTCTAAAAAGCTTAAACGTGCTACTTTCCTTTTGTCAGTGCATTTTCAGCATGCTTAGGAAACCATATTAAGGACAATGTACTGCAGGACTCAGTAGGTTACTAGAATCACAATGCAGCGAGTAAGTTTAAGTACGAGTACTACTGTTTATTACGAGTTCCATGACACTCAAAACACTGTAATAAAACAGACTTATTAGAAGTTGAGCCGGCATGGAAGTTCATGAATCTTAATAGTTCACCTTAAGGAATGCAGATTTTGACTATTTCGCATGCAAAATACTACATAGATTAATTTGTACCTTTTTAGTCTACTGTTTTTGTTGATATATTCTAAAAGTCATTTCTCTCATGTCCCTAAGCAGACTCCAGATTCAGCTCGGAGTTAATATGCCTGCAAGGGCAGAGCATATACCCAGGAAAGGTGATACACAGATGTTTGAAGTGTACGATGTTGTATTGTATGTTGGCATGATTGACATATTGCAAGAATACAACCTACGTAAGAAAATAGAACATGCATACAAATCAGTTCTGTTTGATTCTGTGTCCATTTCTGCTGTGGAGCCAACATTTTATTCACAGCGTTTCTTACAGTTCATCCGAAAGGTGTTTCCTGCACATTCAATAGTAAATTAGAAGAGTTTGTAAACTGTTGTTTACACCTCATCCTTTCCCTTAAACAAGGAATTAATCCCATAACTTGTTTGTAGTTGGCAGATATTTATCCACTGTTTGCATTTATTGAGAATGCGCTAGATGGATTATGTATATAGTGATTTCCTTATTATTATTATTTTTTGGAAGAAAATAAATTTCAAACTCTTCCGGCAACAATGGAAAAACTTTTCTTTACTGCCACTTGATGTTGTTAGTGATGTTTCTGCATTTTGTACTTCCATTTACGATTATGAAGATACCAGCAACACATTGACTAGAATATCAATTCAGTAGAGGCAAATTTAATTTGAAATGGAGGTCAGGTGATCTGGATACGCCTGAAACTGTCAGGCTAACAATATTTATAGCCAGTATTGTATTACATTGTTTGCCTCCAGAGACCACCAAGATGAATAAACAACAAAATGATGCACTACTAGGCAGCACAACATGCAATCCATGATGCCATGACTAGACTATAATCACCATCTGACCATTCGTACAAAAGCAGACCTACAGAACTCAATCACCAGGAGTGTACTTCACTGATGCATCCATGCAAATTGTAACATGTCCTATGCTTCATCGCCTCATGTTGGGTGGTGGAGGTGGTAGGTGGATTTCCTTGGCCTTGCATCTGTTGCCCCTGGAAACCTTGTGGAGGCTTCATTGGAGGTCTCCCCATGTGAGTGCCAGGAGTGAAATTAGTCATTGCACCACCACCAACTGGTGGAGGTGGCGGGGCAGGTTGTTACCACCTGGATGTATAGACCTAGATCCATTAGCCATAGGAGGAGGAGGAGGAGGCGGCATAGATCCAGGGGCTGATGATGGCGGAGCTCCAGGTGTGAGTCCTTGTGGTGGTGATGGTGGCGGCAAAGCTCTTGGTGAGGCACTAGGTGTTGTTCCATTAGCTGTAGGAGCAGGTTGAGGTTTGTTGGTTTCGGAGGGCTTAGTCTTATAACTGCAACTGAAATTGATTTACTCAGAAAAAGATATCAGATTTATCGTGAGGAGAATTAGCGAGAGAGCATAGTTCCTACCATTGAGAATAATCGAATTCCTGATACTGAGATCCATCCTAATGCTGTTTACAAAGGGTCAAAAGCCAAGGAAGGGATCCAACAAAACAAAACATGGTCCAAGTTCCAGGGTCAGTAAGATATCAAACTGTTGGTGATTGGGTTCAACCTACAAAAAAAGGCAAATCTCCATGGATTACCAAGGAGTTGATACCTGTGACTAATACTTTTCAAGAGTTGGGGAAAGAGGACAAAATTGGTGGTGGTGGTTAAAAATAGTTGTTGCAAAAAAGGGCGGTCCTTTGGTCCAATCCTCTAGTAATGGTTAATATTAGTTGGAATGTGACTACTAGAGACCAAGATTAAGTAATGGGACTACTATAGACCAAGATTAAGTAGAACAAAATTAGTACTACAGCACAACACTTGTTCTAGGGCTGGAGTTATACCACCAATCACGCATATCATTATAATGGCAGTATATGAATCATTTGGACGCCAGATTTGTATGAAGTGGAGGAAATAGTGAGTTCAGCCAAAGTACTGACTTTCTCAGTCAAATTCATTCCAATGCAACTTAACTTTTGTACTACCTTTGTATATGCATTTAATTTGGAGGAAAAGAAAGATTTGTGGGAATATTTGCACCAGGTGAGTATAAACTGCTCCTTGCCATGGCTAGTTCTGGGAGACTAACTTTGTCGTCAGGACGGAGGACAGAATGGGTGAAATTCAGTGCAATACTCAGAAGTCATTGATTTTTATGACTGCCTGCAAGGGTGTGAGCTGAATGAATTTCCATGAGAGCGGTAGACAGGAGACAAATAGGGTCTTCTCTAAAATTGATTGGGCATTTAGGGGAATTGGTTGGACAAAATTGATCCTTGTTTTGTAATATATTTTCCTGAAGGTGTCGGTGATCATTGCCCACGGAGAATTGCTAAAACAACTACAGTGGACAAATCTTCCTTAAAACTTGAGCTTGCAGCAGGAAGAGAGGGAAGCGTTTGTAAAGTTTAAGAAATCTTCCTTTCTAGCTGAATCTCTTCCTGAACAGAGAAATAAGGCTACTTGGTTAAAACAGGCTATCACTTAGATACAAGATGAGGAAGGCAACACCTCATACCAATCCACCGAGTATCGCGTAAGTGTTTATTTTTGTATTGCAAGAAACTCCTTGGTGAGACTAGAGGGATAATGAAGACTGCCCATGTTGGAATCCTGAAAATTGATCCTAAATTATCAGTTACTGCAGCTGATGCTAATCCAAGATTATAACAGACAGGATATGAAAAAAATTACTTGGAGCATAAATGTGAACAAGATCCCAGGTCTGGATGGTTATGGTGGTGGTTTTTATAAATCAGCCCGGGAGATAGTAGGTCATGATATTACTGATGTACCACTGATCTTTATGCATAACGATAGAATGTCATAACAGATTAATGCAACAATGATAACATTGATTCCCGAAGTTCCCCATCCTATGAATGCTAGCCAATTTCAACCTATTTCATGTTGCAATGTTCTATACAAGTGTATTTCAAAGATGCTTTGTCAAAGATTGAAGTTGGTTTTGCCTTTGATTTCTCTCGATTTCTCCTCTACTGTTTATTACGGTGATGAAGTATCTTTCAAGGGCAGTTGAAAATATGACACAACTGACAGACTTTAGATTCCATCCAATGTGCAAGATTTTAAGCTAGCACATCTTGTTTTTGCAGACAACCTTATGATATTTTATAAGGTCAATGTTGCATCTGTCAGCAGAGTCATGGAAGCACTTAAAACATTTCTCAAATATTTTAGTTGTGGGAGTGGAAGAGGAGATAAAGCAGGAACTATTGCAAACCATTGTTTCACCATTGGTGAATTTCGAATGAGATATCTTTGGCTTTCCTCTGTCACTCAAGAAATGGAGCAAACTAGACCGCCACCAGCTAATCGGGAAGATTATAGAAAAGATTAATGATGTTTCAGCCAGACATCTTTCCTATGCAGGAAGGCTGCAAGTCATAACATCAGTACTGTTTTCATTACATAATGTTAGAGGATCTGTAGACCAAATGGATACGTGACATCTACATGAAGAGAGGCGAAGATGTAACTATCAAAATCTTTTGACCAATGTGATTAAAAGGTGATGTAATGTAAACTGATATGATAGAATATCTCAAATAGAATGGTGGATGAAAAAGTTTAGCAAAATATTGCACCAAAACTTGTAGGACTTTTGTAGAGGTAGATTATTCATTCACCTTCATATTAGTCAAATTTTCCTCAAAACTTTTGAAGGAGGGAAAATAACAAACATTGATCCCTAATTCTGATTTTCCTATTTTGTGCCTTAAAATTCACAAGAAGATAAAAGTGGCCTCTCACAATTGGTCCAACCCAACACCACAGTAGAAAAAAGCCCACAAAAGATTTGACCCACCATCAAAGTAGAAGGTTAAATTAGTCTGGATAACCAGTTTTTGGAAAGTTATTACAAATTTAGCTATTTTAAAATATAATTGAAAAATGAAAAAGATAATATTTAAATAAAAATATTCCTAATTCAAACATGGAACGACTCCAATACATACAATTTCAAATGCAGTTTATTCTCTTGGAACAGATTTTTGAACTGTGACATTTTAAACTCCAACATTTTGTTCCTGGAGTTTGAGCTGTCACAGTTCAAAGACCAAATTTTTTTCATAGAGTTTGAAATAGATATTATGAGTGATATAATTATATATTTTAAATATGTATCATGAACGAAACAATGAAGACATATAGGTCTTGAAATAGATATCATGACTGAAAAGGTACACGAAACAATGTGAAAATCATTATTATTTGAAACACTTTTTAAAAAATTGCGCCGAAGAACTAGCCCCCATTTTTCCTTTCCTATCCCTCCTGACACTTGGCTAGTGCTTTCTAAAATGTCCGGTTTTAAATTTTTGATCTCGTTCAATAAATTATTTAAAAAATAACTTTAATTTGAAAATTTTAATTGAAAGAATTTATTATGTTACCCATCATATATAAGTTTTAATATTTGCCTATAAGGTGTGAGTTGTGGTCAATTGAACAAGTACACAGTTTTAAATATATCCTGAACGTCTGTTTTATGGGCAAAAATTAAAATTTTTGTCTAATGGGCAAGTGGTAAGATACCTAAGTTTTAAATTTTGCCTATAAGATAGAACTTCTGGTTAATTGAGCAGGTTCCACCGTCTTAAAATGTCTTGAACTTCTGCCTTGTGGGCAAAAGTTAGTATGCCTTATGGGCTATATACCTAAATTCTAATATTTGCATACAAGACAAAACTTCTGATCAATTAACTACGTCCGTTGTCTTAAAATATTCAAAATGTCCGTCTTATAAACAAAAATAATTTTTTTTTTTAAAAAAGAAACTATGTTTAAAGAATTTGTTAAGCGGAGCCAAACAATCAAGATACCCTTTTTATGAATACCATTTTTGTTAGACTTTTTAAAACAGGGGGATAAAGTATTAAAACCAACCCATCTTAGGATTATTTTTGAACTTGACCCATCACTTTATCGTGTCGGTTTTAACTTCAGAAATGTTTTTCCGAGCCTCTGTAATTTAAGTTGCGCGGGATATATTCAAAGTTTAAAGATTTTTATATTTTAATCTAGGTGTAATTATTCAAATAATGTTTCTGTTATTTTAAAAAATAGATAAAATTAATTGAGTTTAAAATGCTTCTTAAAGTTTGATTAGCAGTTTAAAAAGTGGCAATTTGTCCATTTTTCCAGGCAGAAAACAAACAACTCTGGAGCCGGATAGCGCTAACTCTTCACCCCTTATACACAGTATATTTACCCCAATGCCACTTCACCTCTCAGGCGCAACGCGTAGAGCTCAGGAACAGAATCACGTTCTGTAATGAATCTCTTTTTTGCTTCTCTTCACACGAACAGAATCGAAAGAAAGAAGAAAGGGAAAAGAATAAGCATAACTTGCATGACATTGTCCTCACTCTTCGGCCACCCATATTTTACCCCCTATCTCTAAAACCTATACATACATATAACAACATGTACAGAGAGAGAGAGTTTTTCGTTGAGAGAGAAAGAGAATGGAATCATCAACGGCCGCGCAGAGTAGCAGCGGCGGCGGCGGCGGCGGCAGCTATGATCTGTCATTTAAGATCTTATTGATCGGTGATTCAGGAGTTGGGAAGAGCAGCTTGCTCCTCAGTTTCATTTCTAATTCTGTTGACGATATTACCCCTACCATTGGTATTCATCTTCCTTCAACAGCAATTATACTATATGCCTTATTTTTAAATGACTTAATTGTGTAAATATACATATTTTTTCGTCGTTTGGTGGATAAAATTATAAACATATTTTGTCTAACTTCATAATTTGATCTTTTCTTAACTTTTGGATTTTATGATCTTCAGTTATTGAGTGTGCATAAAAGCTGGGAGTTTGAATTCAGAGGAAATTATTTAATTGTATAAATTTGTGTGCTACTGTTGTTTTTTTATATCAATAATCTTAATATTAATCTAAATTTGGTAAAAAATGTGTTCCATTTGGGAAATCAGAGGCATCAGGACTTATTAATCTAAATTAATCTAATTACTCTGCATCCTATGCTTGCGAATTTTCTGGATTTACGAAAGTTTTTTTTAAGCATCTAAATTGAAAATCGCAAAAAGTGGTCGTGATTAGTCTTAGTTATAAGTTTTGCACTTTTGCTTGAGTTATTTATAGTGGATTCACACATATGGTGAGTCACAATTTGAAGTTTATGGGTTCAGAATCAAAGCTACTGGTTTTGGTCAACCAGTACCTTGGTCTCTGGCTCTGCCCCTGTATGGTCTTTCCTTGTATAAGTGATCAAGCTTTAGCTTGCTGCTGGATTCTCATTGCCTCAAATTTTCATTATATCCATCATGCAGAATTCAAGCTTCTCCATATACGTGATGGCTGCTTGTTGCTTTGCTTCATGCTGAATTTGTATTTCACCCTTTACGTTCATGACTTTGAAGTCAGGACATAACTTTGTTTGTTAAAATTTTTAGTCCATCTGAGTCCTTGTTCACCCATCTGAATGTAACATCCAAGTGTCAATTTCAGCTTTCTTTGAGTTGAATCGACTCCTGGAATATAAGAATAAGTAAATCTTATAAAGAAAAAGAAGGAAAAGCAAGCTAGAAGTTCAACTAGCTGAGCTTGATTATGTTTCTTCTCTGTCTATTCTTGCTTATTGCTGGTATACTAACACTTTCAAGAATTTTTATGTTATAGGTCTTCATGTGATAGTAGTTTTCTCTAACTTGACTTACCAATGACTAGGTGTCGATTTTAAAATCAAGACGCTCACTGTTGATGGAAAAAGATTGAAGCTTACCATTTGGGACACAGGCAAGATTTATCTGTATTGTCTAAAAGCTAAGGCTTTATCTATGCTCATCATAATCTATCTGCTCCTACAATGACATTATTATCAAGCAGCAAATGAAGCTTTATCCATGTCCAAATATGTTAACATGTTGCTATGCAGTTAGAATCTCTCTCTCTCTCTCTCTCTCTCTCTCACACACACACACACACACTATAAAATGATAAGAATGATTAAAATACTTCTACAAAACAAAACAAGCAAACAAATCAATGGCAAGACAATAGACAGATCTTATGAACTTTTTTCGCTGTTGCCGGCTGTCTGTTGGCAGAGAGATCAAAGCCATTCTACCACATGATAAGATGGAACATAACGCTAACCTTTTTCCTTTTTAAGGTAGACTAGAAGTTACTTTTCTCTGCTTAAATGCCTCAAAATATTTCCTTAGTGATTTCAGGATCAAGCTTAATATTGCAAATAAAAGGGTAGCTTATTAAATCGGCCTAATTGAAGTATGTCCTAATACTTTTCTGTGATTCTGTGGGAAGGTGCTTAGTTGTTTTCTGTTGTATGGAAGAGTTATGCATTTTCTAAAGTTTTCTAGGTTTACCTAGATTCCATGGCCAGGTTGTAACTTTTCTAAACATGTCTTCTACAGCCGGACAGGAGAAGTTCAGGACATTGACAAGCTCCTACTTCCGAGGTGCTCAGGGGATCATTCTTGGTATGTTATGAATGTTAGAGGGGCTACATGCCACTGTTGATAATATCATTTTTGTTGTTTGAATTGAGAGTCATCCAAATTTCTTAATATATTCAGTTCATGTGCTTCTTGTGAAAAGAGAAACTTGCTTTTGTTAATACTGGTGAAATCTGGAGGTTGTTATTCCTTAGCTTCTCTTTAAAGCAGATGTCAATGTCTTCAGGCAGCTATTTTATGCTTCTAAATGAATTGATCAGACCAAGATGAGTGTTTACCTTGTTTAATTTAGAGCGTATGATTTTAGAACTCTTGGAAATTTTTTATTACCGTAAGCCCCAAGGATATCATCTTCATATTTCTTTCTCCTATCTTACCCTTGTTGGAATTCGATCAATCAAAGTACACTGGAAAATTACAAGCACCTAATGGAAACATATGATGACATCCAAAATGCTGGGTTTTCATTATACCTGGATAGCCTTCAAATGCTTGTCGATGAAATTAAGCTTTCCTAGTTGCATCAGAAATATAAACATTTTCCTTCTTTATTTGTTGTGCAATACTGGTCTTGTCTGAATTAGTCATTTGCGTTTTGTTTCTGTGCTTATAATATCTGATAGGCATTACTGTAAATGACAGTTTATGATGTGACAAGGAGAGACACATTTACAAACCTGTCTGATGTGTGGGCAAAAGAGGTGGAGCTTTATAGTACTAATGAGGATTGTGTTAAGATGTTGGTCGGAAACAAAGTCGACAGAGTAAGTCTTCTGCAAGATTGAATTTTGTACCTCTAAAAGAATTTGGTGCAGGAAGTTTCTTCCATTTAGTAGCTGATAATTGATAAATTGCATGTCTTGACTCACTTTATAACTGCAACTCTTTTTCTACCCTTCTTGTGTGTAGCCTCTTTGGGTATCTGTAAATTAGTATCTTTACATTTACATTCGTTCGAGTCGCTATGGAGATCAACTGATATGGAATTTCAGGAATCTGAGAGAGCTGTGAGCAGGGAGGAAGGTGTTGCTCTAGCAAAAGAACTGGGAAGTTTATTTCTTGAATGTAGTGCTAAAACCCGAACAAATGTAGAGTACTGCTTTGAAGAACTCACATTGAAGGTACCTTCACTCTTTCTGTAGGATTCAAAAGAGATGTTCATAACCCCAATACTCTTTCCACAGATCAAAGGGAGAAAGAGTTGGGTTTAATTAATCCAGATATATCAAAAAGAGAATTGGAAACAAAGAAAAGAAAAGGGATTTCATATAAGCCTGCAGAAGTTGCACCTAACGAATTTCTATTTATTTGAATATNACAATCCAAATATAACTTTTTGTTGAATCTTCTTAATGCGGACAACTTACCCAGATAATGGAGGTGCCTAGTCTTCTGGAAGAAGGATCTGCTCCAGGGAAGAAGAATATATTGAAACAGAAACAAGAACAACAAACAACAGAGAGTAGTTGTTGCTCATGAAACTCTCCAAACTAGGACCAAACCGTCGACAGATATATCAAAGGCAATGTACCTATGGGGGCAGCAAATTTCACATTTTCGTTTTGCCCATTAACACTTGATCAAACGTGTAAATATTTCTTCTTTTTTCTTTTAGTTCTTCTACAGAAAATGTCATGCGAGTTCAATGTATAATTGGTCATCTTGTGTTCTCTCCATGTTAGTATTTGCCCAATAGCTGAATTATGCAATTGTTTCAAAATCTAATGTGCATTCTTACACATTGCCCTGGGATATTATCATTGTTTCGGTCTCCTGTCTCACCTTCTGCATAAATCTCCTTACTACGACGGGGGAGGGGTTGGAGGTGCTCCAAGTGAATTAACAAAACAATAAGGGGTCGTTTGGTTAAAAAACAAGTGATCCTGGGATAACTAATCCCAGATTTAATTATACCAGGATAATTATCCCACCTTCAATAAAGAATAAGGAATAAATATAGGTTATCTNGTGGGAATGAAATGAAGGAACGGGATAACTAATCCCAGATTTAATTATACCAGGATAATTATCCCACCTTCAATAAAGAATAAGGAATAAATATAGGTTATCTCATGTTTAGTTGAGATAAAATCTCGGAATAACTTATTCTGAAATTAGTTATCCCACATTGAAGGTGGATAAAAATAACACTATAATCCCGGGATAACTAATTTCAGGATAAGTTATCCCAAAATTTTATCTCAACCAAACATGAGATAAACCCATATTTATTCCTTATTCTTTATTGAAGGTGAGATAATAATCCCGGGATAACTTGTTTTCTAACCAAATGACCCCTAAGTTCTATAACAACTACGACTTAGTTTTAAACAAGTTTGTAATGTTCTTAAGATAATCATTCCCCCAATGGAAGTGATTAGCAACAATTCGCAGTCTTCCCAGCCTTATAAAGAGAGACACAATGGAAGTGATTTTTAACTGGCAATATGATGGCTTATTATTTCATCATGAGTGATGATGAGTGACAAACTAGGTAAACTTACCACTCTCACATGTCCAATATAGTATACTTAAATTCTAATTTTGATAGTCAATTTTGAACAAATGGTGAGTCTTGTGACAAACAATCATCAATACCAGCTAACAAATCTCTGGTACATCTCACTAATAAGTCTATTCTGTATAATAAACAACTTTCGATATAGGGAGTTCACATGACATTTCATTCGACAGACATTATCAATATTTGGTCTAGTTTCAAGTGTCTACTCTTATGTCCTATTCT
Organism: Datura stramonium; assembly: GCA_018107945.1. Classification (NCBI taxonomy): domain Eukaryota; kingdom Viridiplantae; phylum Streptophyta; class Magnoliopsida; order Solanales; family Solanaceae; genus Datura; species Datura stramonium. The sequence goes on from JACEIK010003867.1 coordinate 107,609, forward strand.
CAAATGTTCTAATAACAGTACAAACTTTCGCCATATTTCCCCATCTTTCAGTTCCATTATCCATGACCAAGTTCAACATTGGAAATAACAAATCGGTCTTGTGTTTTCAAAAGACACTGTTTCGGGTCATGAATTGCCTCTAAACTTCCGTGCTATATAACTATGAATATAGGTTACTTCTTTTCTAAAATGCCGCAACTTCAAGTAATTGAATTGCAAAATTACCAGTTGCAGTACAAATAAGGGCATCAAATGAGGCACATTAGCTGGACTATTCGGAGAAATGTACTCTATAACCCACTTCACCAGCTTTTTTACACGCCTCATGAAGATAGTAGACTGTGGTGAACTCCAGACAGTCCAACGGAAAAAGCACTAGCGATCAATGAAAGATTTGTTCATAAGATCAACTGCTGAATCCATGAACTGCAACAATGAAAACACGTACAAAAATGTGATAAAAGGTAAAATGAAAAGTTGCTGCATAAACTTGCATATGCACAGACCAGCACCATATGTGCAGATTAAGATTTTAAACATCTATCTGCGCACACTTGTATTTACTCTAGAGTGTTGTATGAAAACTTTCAACGTAGTATTTCCTGGGTCAGACAGAAAGGAAGAGTCTATTAATTTCTTTGATGAACAAATTATCCAAGCTTATTATAAAAGTAATCACCAAGCAGTGCTATCAAAAGCGAAAAGCGCAAAAAAGATAAGTTTCATTGGGACTTTAAGTGCAAATAAAGCATAAGTCTAATGAAGGTGCAACAAGGGAAAAAATAAAAATATATATACTAATAACAATAAGCACGAATAACAAATATATGTACAAAAAAGTTGAAAGAAAAATTAGGATAAAGTGAAATATTAATTGTTTAGTGCCGCCTCTTCAGGAGAGGCTCAATGGCAAGAAAAAATTATGTCTTCGAGCCGTGATGACGACACTGAAGCGCACATTAAGCGAGGCGAAGAGCTCAACATGTTTAACGCCTCACTTCAAGCTTAAGCGCCTATTAAGTGCGCGTTTGACAACACTGTCACCAAGCTTAGGAATGTATTGATACAGTTACAAGCTTTTCTATACAAAATGTGCGGACAGCTATCACTGCCCTTAGGTGCCTAGTGCGTTACTTAAAAGTGGACAAAAGAATAAGAGGAAGAAGAAGCAATACGCTACATGCTAGAGCACGGCCTAACTGAAAATGAAGCAAACAATTGACTGTCATAAAGACCCTCTGACAGTCAAAACACATTTACACAATCAGATCATTAAAACGACCATTTTTTTATAATAGTGGTGGTAACCGAGCTAACTTAGGCACGCATCAACTATTTTACCGGGTACCTAATTACCTCCCATCAACACAGGCACCGGGTAATAGGTCATTGAAAAGACAATTATAAGTAACTCTTCATAATAAGCATTGATTATTAACCTGGAAAAAATGATAAATAACTTGCTAACTTGTTAATCTACAATGACAGCGCTGAAAATTTTCTCACTGTCTTGTTTATAACTTAAATGTGTAACAAAATTAAGTACACTTGCCATGTGATTATAGATTGTACGAGTCACAGATCTCGCAGCAGCAAATGAAAGCATCACCCAATTTGACAAAACAACTTTTACTTGTCCAACTTCTGTAAAAGTTGACTCCTTTAGTATAAGTTACTAAACAAATGTTTATGAGTCAATCAGACTATACCCTTGCATATAAGTACTAAATAAAAGGCACCATTTAAGATTGACCTGTGCGACAAATGAGGTGTAGCACCTTGCATCATTCTGTCTCTTGTTCGGGTAATAGCTTTCATGGAGTTACAAGTGCGCAGGTCACAGAGACCAAAGGGCTTTTAGGAACTACTCCTATGCAATTCATAGATATCACATCAAAGTTTCAAAAAAAATAACTTTATTGTGCCGCTAACGTATTTCACATAGCTACTAGATGATCATTTTGAGACAAACATAATCTGCTCATGCAAGATTATGGGTGTGTTCGATATGAATGAAAATGTTTTTCATGGAAAATATTTTCTTGAAAAATGTTTTCCAGGAAAATAAGTGATTTTCTTATTTATTCTTTTGTGTTCAGTACGTAAGCAAAAAACATTATCCTAAAAGCATTTGTGTATATTCTGGACAAATACGATGGATGGTGGGGATGGGGCTAAGGAATAGGGGCTAAGGGAGTAGGGTGAAGATGAGGTGTGTTAGAGGGTGGAGAGGACACAATCAATATGAAATGCCACTTGTGTAACTTGTTTTTCTTACTTCCACCAGGGAAGTCATTTTTCTCATTTTTAAGAAACTTGTTTTCCTAGAGAAAATGTTTGCCAAAAATATTGACCTAACCGATATGAGAAAATTGGAAAAAAAATTTCCTCCATACCGGACACACCCTATACGGGAAAGAATATAAAACTTTTTACAGTGGAGGTAATATAGTTACTTAACCTAGTATACTTTCACAGAGATTATATAATCAGTAGATTTATTTCCCCAAGGAGTGTCAACTTTAGTCAATGGAACTAAACAAGAAAAAGTAGCATTACCTTCCCAACTGATTTAAGTTCTCGACCAATAGGTTCCATGAACTTCAAGTCGACTTCAATGGGCCATACCTGCATGCATATTGGAAGTCGATTGGAAACGCGAAATAATGAAAGCTAACACAAGATGAAGAGGCTCAAGTCAAAAGCCAGAAGATAATTGAGACAATATAGCACGACAAGGTGGTGAACAGTTATAGCTTGAGAGAATAAGAATTAAAAAATCAAATAGCATAGCTGTGTCACCTGAAACTAAAACACACACATATACATATATACTAAATATAGATATCTCTTTTTGATAACGGTGGTGTTCAGACTTCAGACTATGGCACATGGATACTTGCTATCTCTCACTAGCATAGGTACTGCGTAACTCTATCAACCAAGTCTTAGCTGGATGGAAAGAATCACCTAACATTTTTTGACTATATTTGAACCTGGTCTCCCATTATTTTCACCCACTTCGTTCACCATTACATCACACTCTTGGTTCTCTAAAACTAACACCATATACAAAAGGCTTTAGTGAGGCGGCAATTTTTTCGGCATCAGATGGCTTTAGCTTCTACAAAAAGAAGAAAAAAAGGAAGAGTATGTGCACTACATTATCTGAATGCACATTTTTACAAGAGAACTTATTCTACATAAGAACTAGCCAAATTTCAGAACATTCAATAGAACATCACATTGAATGACAAAATTATTCTTTACCGAAAACAATTAAATTAGCAACTTCTAATAATACATAGTCATCTGAGCTCGCTTTCCAACCCTCCCAACACCGAATAAAAAAGAAAAGGAAAATCTGAAATTCTTCTCATCCAATGAATGCAACATCATCTCCCTTCCCTTCCTTATAAGTTCAGCAATTCTGAGAAGAGCATCAATCTGATCTTTGTTGTCTGACAATGCCTACTAGTGGAATTTTTCAAATCTAAGAAGGTTAAGCATCATCTACTTTACTCCGTAATGCAGAGCATATATCTACACAAATAGCTGAATCATTTACTACAGAAATGTCGAAGCCAGATAGACCACTTCTAAGTTAATTCTAAAAAGCTTTTGTCCAGCTGAATAGCTAAATCAAGTAAGCTGAAAGAGATTCCTTTCTATTATACTCACACACGAAATTGAGATCTTATAACCTCTCATACAAAGTGACGAGCATAGTTAAACTCCTACGTGTTTGATGTAGCAACAACTAGGTTGCTATCCACAAGCTTAGATTAATACATCACAATTCCTTTCAATAGCATCTCCTACGTACATGTTACATTCCGCATTCAGACTTCCATTGTTTCAGCTCTACAAACTACACTGTGCAACATCAAATTGAAAGATAGTGAAAAAGTCCCATTTAATCAACAACATCAAGGTATAAACTGAAATCAAGACAAAATCATAAAATCACATGGAGAAAGTCAAAGACAGTAGTGGCCTTCTTAAACACATAATTCCAGACACATAATTCTACTACATTATCCATCAAACACATAATTCCAGAAGAAAGTTAATCATTTTAGGGCTGTGACAATTAAAAAAACAACAACCAAACCTACACTACTTCTCATTTCTAACCAATAGGTACTATTAATAAGAAAATAAATTTTGGAAACAGAGACAAGCACCTTAAGCCCCAGTAATTTGATAGGAGTAATCTGTCCGGGAACAATGCAGTCTGAACCCGCTGCTTCTACTATAGCCTCCGTCCCCAATCCACTTCCAATTGGATCTGGGTTCTGCAATTCCCCACCAAATACTAATAAATAAAAGAAAAGAAACAAGGAAAACAAAGGGAAAAACCCCTATAAAGGTTAAGCTTTTAGAAGTAGTTAGCGGAATAAATAAAACCCAGAAAGCCGAAAGGGAAGAATAGCAAACCTTCATAACAGAGATAGCGAATTGGGAATAAGGGTTTTGAGGGATACGAAGAATAGGTGAGTGATGAATTTTGGGGATAGGCTTGGAACCAGAAGCAGCTCTCCAAGGTACATCATTCGGAAGAGTAGCAGCTGCTCCACCCACTTTTCTGGACATTGAAGAACTACCTAGTACGAAAGAAAAAAAAAATAGAACTGCCCAGCAACTCAGCAAGTAATGAAACTTCTATAGATGTTAAGCCTCTGTAAATGCAGGGGAGTTTATGGAGATAAGCAGAGGAGAGAGAGACAAGGACGACCAACTTGTGCCGAGTTTGAATGTGAATGGATAAAACAGAGAAGGGTTTAGCAGGAAGCGAAGCTCATCTCTTTTTCTTAAAAAAAGGAGGATGGATGCCCTGATTTACGCCACTATTGTTAGGGGGCAAAGCGAGGAGGCTAGCGGAGATGAG
>JACEIK010003868.1:0-39321 GCA_018107945.1 Datura stramonium
TAATTCCAAAATAATTTCATAAAATCACAATCATAATTCATGGCTTCAACCCTAGAGGAAGGGTTCTAACCATTCATGTTCGTAAAACTACAACTAAACTTCTACTAAACTACATACTTACATGAATTTGGTAGATGAGAAGGGAATTTGCCAAACCCTATATGAGTTCTCCCACTTCTCCCTTCACTCCTAGGTAGTTTTCCAGATTAAAATCGTGATAAAGTGGAATTAGGAGCTAAGGGACCTATTTATAGTAAATGGAAAACGTGCATAATTTAGCCCGTCATGGAACGGCTCCGTGTCACGGAGTGTATCGCGGACTAAACTACATACTTACATGACGGTAGATGAGAAGTGAATTTGCCAAACCCTATGCGAGTTCTCCCACTTCTCCTTCACTCAGGTAGTTTTCCGCATTAAAATCGTGATAAAGTGGAATTAGGAGCTAAGGGACCTATTTATAGTAAATGGAAAACGTGTACAATTTAGCCCGTCATGGAACGGCTCCGTGTCACTGAGTGTATCGCGGAGCATTGCCTCGTGATACGGAGGTAACGTGAAGGCTCGTGGAAATCACCAAAAAATCGACCCTGGGCAGCACCTTGCCGCGTTGGCAGTGTGTCACGCCGCTTGGGCAGCGCGATGGCACTCCTCCGACGCTGAGATTGCATGCCGGGCACGTTGCTAGCACGCTGGTGCACATCGGTATTGCACACCGGCTGGAAATATTTTTATTTTACCCCGGTATTGCACACCGGCTGGAAATGTTTTTATTTTACCCCGGTATTGGACACAATCGACTGAGATGTTTTTATTTTACCCCGTACGGTACAATCGGCTAGAGATGTTTTTATTTACCCCGGTATTGCACAATCGGGCCGGAGATGTTTTTATTTTACCTCGCTATTGCACACAAAGCCGGAGATGTTTTTATTATCTTACCCCGGTATTGCACAATCGGCTGAGATGTTTTTATTTACTCCCGTATAGCACACCAAAGTTGGAGATGTTTATATTTTACCCCGGTATTGCACACCGGCTAGAGATGTTTTTATTTACCCTGGTATTGCACACCGACTGGAGATGTTTTTATTTTACCCGCTATTGCACAATGTGGCCGGAGATGTTTTTATTTTACCCCTGTGATGCACACCGCCGAAGATGTTTTTATTTACCCCGGTATAGCACACCAGTTGGAGATGTTTTTATTTTACCCCGGTATTGCACACCGACTGGAGATATTTTTATTTTACCCCGGCATTGCACCGGCCGGATATATTTTTATTTTACCCGATATGGCACATTGGCTGAAGATCTTTTTATTTTACCCCTCATGTGGTACATCGACTGGAGATATTTTTATTTTACCCCAATGTGGTACACTGGCTGGACGAATTTTATATATGGATTTATGGTTGGCTGGTCGCTGGCATTACAATTATAGTTTCTTTCTTGTGCATTTCTTAATTGCATTTTCATCTTATTATAGAGTTATTATTAGGTTTGCCTAGGATTCCAGGTTGTTACCATTCTTGTCTCTCGTTCAGCTTATCTTGAGTTCATTTATGTTATAATAAGTTGATATCAATTACAGTTGCAGAGTTCAAAGTTATATTTATCCTTTACATGTTTATGTGCTATGTTAGTTATTACAGGATGTTATCTAATTGCTACAGTTTCAGCCTTACATACTAGTATATTTCATTTGTACTGACGCGCCCCTTGCTTTGGGACCCGCATTCACAAGAGGTGGTGTAGGAGGGGTCAGGATGACCATTTGAGTAGCGCTTCATGAGATCAATATGGTTGGTATGCTCCTTTCTTCTCGGAGCTAAATTAGTTATTTATGCTTGAGTCTTGAGATATGGTTATGGGTAGGTCGGAGCCTTGTTCCGACCATCAGTCAGTTTACTCTTTAGAGGCTTTGTGGACTTAGTGTGCACAACAATATTCGCTTTAGGGCCTTTGTCGCTTTTTGTTGTTTACAGTTTAGCTTACTCATAAACTTGTTTGCACTTCAGTTGTTTACCCTATATTGTTGAGACATCATGGGTCCAATATACTCACTTGATTGTGACAAATGGCCTTGATGTCAAGTAAAAGAGTTGCGTATGTCATAGCCGAAGCCAAGTCATTCAGGTATTGGAGCACGCTTCCCTAGTTATGGGGCGGACACCTATCTAGAGGCATGGCTACACCACCTTACCATGCCGCATCAACACACAATAGGGATAAATTGAAGAGTTGGGGTCTCGGATGTAGTATCCTTAGCCCTAACTAGATGGTACATGCAACCTTTGGAAATCATCTTTATGGCCCATGGGTAGAGACAAAGCAACCCACAGAACAACTAAACTAATCCTTCTAGGACTCAAGGCTAACTCTGAAATGGAACTTACCGGATGGGTTCTAATATTCACCGAGGCATACGCATGCAACCAATACATACCAAAGATAACATCAAAATCAGTCATGTCTAACTCTACTAGATCGGCTGAGGTGACATTTTGAAGGAATTGTGATAGGAAATTTCTATACCCATCGAGCCATAACTCAGCCACCGACTAGAGTAGAGAATTAGCGTCTTATAGGATTTTTGGAAACTTAACTATAAAACTAATGAAAATCATAGGTGCCATAAATGATAAAGTAGCTCCTGGATCTAGCTATGCATATACATTAAGATGGAATATCAAGAACATGCTCGACCACATCGAGAGACCTCCCCGCTTCCGATGAGAGATAAGCAGGGCATAAAATCTATTTTGACGCTGACCACCACTCCGCACTAGTGGATGCACTCGCCGAGCTGAGGTGTGGATCTACCGAACTGTGAAGGTCAACGAATTCTTACAATGGCTCTTTCTGGCCAAAAGGCAATCTTTGAGCATGTGTCCGGGCTTCCTGTACCCAAAACATACACCTAAACCTTCCAAACAATCTTCGGCGTGCCTCCACAACACGCCCACAATCCGAAATGTTGGGCTCTCCTTCCAGTAGCTTCACCCTTTGAGCCTAATGCTTTACCCCGTTGATCAGCCGTCTTAGTCAAGATGAAATTTGGTTACAATGTCACGCTTTATGGTGTCCGTGGGACCGCCGATAGTGTCCTCCACCTAACCCATCCAAAACTTTCCCATAACTTCCCTCGTCTTGGCCCTCTTGGCCACTCTCTCCTTCTCCTCATCCGATCCCGTCACGCCCCGAGCTTAAACCTAGACAGACACGTGCCTTGGAGTCACAAGTAACCCCAAGTCAAACCCCCTAGCCTAATACACACCGGCATTCCGAGGAAACATGGCAAATATAGCGGAAGATTTAGCAAACTATAAAACATTTTTTAAAAATAGAGTTGAATCATAAAATTTAAAATATCTAAACAAAAACTACAAGTCTAAAAGAAACTAAGTCAAGCCTAAAAGCCACTACAACCGATGAGTTGTCAGACAAGCCCAGCTAAATCCAAGTCTATAAAGAATAAAATAGAATTGTAATAAACGATTCTATCCTTGAAAGATGAGGGACTCACTAAAAGTGCAGCTGGAGTCTTTGAGAGCGATCGGTTAGCAAGGCTGAGACTTTGAAATTCCCGCAGCCTGTATCATAAAATGATACAACACAAAAGGTATGCGTCAATATTTGAATGTACTCAAAAGAGAAACATAACCCAATAGAATAAAAATACTGAACTCAACAAACATGCAATGACCAACCGAAGCCGAATCTGAACAACTTTAATAACTAAGATGGTCAAGGACAGTGTCCTAAATATGAGATACTGTTAACTGTACTGAACTTACTAATCTAAGACTAAACTGAAATGACTAGTGGATGAGTTCATAAACCGAACATGTGAGCACGCGGAGCTAGATGTGGAGTCCGATGTATACAACCCATCAGTAGGACCCAATATAAATTGCAGGTATAAAGGCATGAACAGAATGATCACAAATCTAGGGCCATGAGGCCAATAAAATCATAACTTATGGTGGCAACATAGTATTGGGAACCTGGGTATGGTTACACTTTTGAAGCCAAAAGTTAGACTCGAGAGTTGAAACGAGAAAACTCAAAACTAGCACCAGGTATAAGGACGGGCCGGGTGACCTGGAGAGAGCATCCCATGAGTCGGATGACTCCAGGGGAGGCCGGGTGAGGAGTTTGGAAACCCGAGGAACAGATCTCCATGGGCGTGACTACGACTCAGGTCGCCCTACGAGTCTTTAGGCCGGGCCGTGGTGTGGGTGAGTAAGAAAAGAGAAGAAGAGAAGCAGTGCACTTGACGGAGGATCTCACAAGTCATGATCACACGATTTGTAGGGTGAGACGACCAAGAAAGGAATAAATTGGTTGAGGCATAGGCACTATACGTCAATTGTCATGCCACGAGTCAGCTACAGAGGACGAGTTGTTGATCCCCGTTGGGACCATCTTGCAAAGCTTAAATTCCTGCAAATTTAGTAAGGCCATTTCTATAATTCCTAGATCCTAAGGCCTAAAACCATCATTTTGAGTTATGAATGATGACTTTTGGGGTGGTTAAGTTCTATTTAGGCCATTTACATTCATGCATGCAAGGTAGAAAGTGTGAGAGGGTGACTGCTTTGGGTTCTCCACCTCTAAATTTTTCTTGGGCATTCAAAGAAGTGTAATAATGAACTACCAATAGGTATGTAGGGTTATGAATGGGCTATTCCTTCTACACCCATTCCCAATCCCTCTCTAAATCATGAGATTTCTATGTCTAGACTATGAGGTTTTAAGCCAATGCATGAATTTCTAATTCTTTACATAGGTATTATTTAAATACGTCTCTACCATTAAATTATGAAGCATGGGCAATTTTTATAATGTTTTCAATTAAAAATTATATTTCTAGCTTTATGAATTAAAAAGCCCATTGATAAAAAGTTCATGAAAGATGAGATTTGTGATGAATGTAAGATGATGATGAGATATTATGATGAAAAACATATTTTCAAGCTACCCACGTTTATAATCATGTTTTCAATATGAATTGAGTATTTTAAAGTATGATAAAGCTTTAGGCAATGCCCAAATGTTCAAAGTATGATTTATGATTTCCCGAGTTGAGCTTACCACATGGTTTTGGAGCGAAGACTCCCAATTATCTTTCTCGCCTTGTGGTATGATTTGAGTTAAAGCTTCTCATATGCATGAATTCCATATTTGAGATGTAATACGATAGAGCTTCACAATAGATGATGTTGAGCTTCATTGAACAAAGATGTAGACTATATGGCTGCTTTTGGAGTAGTGTCTAGCACCGAGTAGGCTAACGGTCGATCACCCTATGCCTCAAAACTACGCGCCAACATTGTTGATACTTATATGTTACTTCATGACTGTCCTTCTAAGCTATCCCCGGCCATATTGGCCCATGAGCTTCATATCAATATCATGGTATCGTCCCTTAGCCTTTCAAGGCTTTGGACGGCTCTACACACTTGAGTGTGATAGTTGGGACTATGTAAGCTCTATTAGTGTATATCGGCTAACAGACGAGTCTCCCATTGTTCCTCATGATTTCAGTTATGCATGTTCATCATTCTTGAGATTTATACATTGATACATATTCTAAAGCAGGTTTGACTCAATGTTCAGTTTTATTTATAAATATCAAATTTCGCTTGAGTCAATCAATTAGTTATGATGTTATGTTATGTAACGATGAGATCATGATTTCGTAAAAGAATGCATGCAAGCCCTACTCTCAGATTATTAAATGTTTATGTTTTATGTTATGCATGTTTTAATGTGATTTACTTACTTAAGTGGTTTTACTTACCCTGCATACTCGACACATTCCACGTACCGACCGCATACTCTATAAGCTGTTTTTTATTTCATGATACAGATCCTATTTCTCAGTTTCCCGCCGCCGATCATAGTTAGTCTTCTCGAGATATCATCTACATTGTTAGTGAGTCCTCATATCCCGAGGACTAGACTATTCAGATTTTCTTATGTACTTTTAGTTATCGTATTGTTGAGTTAGTTGGGGTCTTGTCCCATCAACTCGCCCTTTTTTCGTACAAAATGTATTCAACTTGATTGTGTATTCGATGGTATGCTTTGATTTAGACTGCTATGATTATCTTGTTGATTCTTCTATTTTATTGATCGAGTTAGCTGTGTATGCTTATGCCATGGGCCGACTTAGAGTCTCTCGAGGCTCTTTGTCTCGTGTTGCAATCTCGGGCCTTCGATCGATCGTGACAAACTTGGTATCAGAGCATTAAGTTTGAAGTGTCCTAGGGTGTCTGAAAGCCGTGTTAAGTGAGTCTTTTTCATGGTGTGAGCTTCGCCACACTTATGACCTAAGAAGGTACGAGACGTTTAGGAAATGTTCCCTTGTTTCATGATCTATATTGTGCAATGAAATGTATCTCTATCCTTCTAATTCGTGCTATTCGTGATTGCAGAATCATGGCCTCGAAGAAGGAATGCTCTGAGGAATGGGAATGGCGAAGGCCACGCGGATGGCAATGGAAATGGGCACCAATGTGCCCCACCAGTTCAGGAGCTCCGTGCACCTGGAGCGCTGCCCATGCCGAGTTTCGTGCAAACTATCCGCATGCTTGCACAGCTCGAAACACTCGTCAATTAGTCGGCCGTTGCACATGTTCTACAAAATGGCAATACAGGGGCGGCTCGAGTCAGAGACTTCTTGAGAATGAACCCGCCAGAGTTCCTAGGTCAAAAGTAGGATGAGGACCCGTGATGAGACGAGTGTGAAGACCACCCAATTCATGTGGGAATGGAGTTGAGTTTGTGGAGTTGGCCTGGCATAATTTGAAAGGGGTCGCGCAAATTTGGTTTCTGTCAATGGAAAGATAGGGTAGGTCGCCGGAGTAGGCCTGGCCACTTAGGTGGAGATTCATGTTGCATTCCTAGATCGATTCTTCACTCATGAGATGAAGGAGCTAAAGGTAGTTGAGTTTGTAAATATGATGTAAGGGAGAATTACTATGTGAGTATGCCCTTGAGTTCACCGCCATCGGGCACACCCTAGGAGTTAGTGACTCCGATCAAAGGGGTACGAGTACGAGTGAGCAGGTTCATTCATGGAGTAATGGACTATTTGGAAAAAGACTATATGACCGCTATTCTCCACTAATACATGGATTTCCTCGAATAGTCTTGTACACCCAGCAGATGGAGGCGATACATCCGAGAGAGAGGGAGGCCAAGAGGGACAAGACTAATGACCACAGATTCTCATAGCCGAGGTTAGGTGGTGAGCACCGATATTAGACTCAGTCAAAGGTCATTAGCCCTAACATCATTAGCATTGAGATTGCCATCCGCACCTAGGAACGATCGTAGACGGCGAGCACAGTTCTAGGGCCGAGCAAATGACTTGGATTCTAGTACCCAGCTGCCGCAAGTGTGGCCGGAGTCACGGTGCCAAGTTCTCTGCAGGTTCAAGTGTTTTTATGAGGTAGCCCGAACACATGCTCGGAAATTGCCCAACAGTTGAAATAGATCAGATGTGGGCCGAGGCTCAACTTCTAGTTCAGCCCCACCCATACGCTAAACACATTAGGGAACATGTACTAGCACATGTGGTGGCCGAGCTAGAACAAATTATATGCCTTAGCATCCTTCCGTGGAGCAGAGGTCTCCCCGGATGTTAGTCACTAGTATGTTTCTAGTTTTCCATCTTGATGTTTATGGTTTGTTAGATCTGGAGGCTACCTTTTATTTCTAGACACCTTATGTACAAAGAGTTTGGTCAGTCCAAAAGTCTTGTTAGAACCCTCCTTCTCAGTCTCTACTCTAGTAGGTGATTCTTATAGCTAGATGGGTATATAGAGGCTGCTCCCGGTTTAAATCCTTCGTAAAGTCACCTCTTAAGATTTGATAGAGTTAGCCATGACCGATTTTGATGTTATCCTTGGCATGTATTTACTATTCGCATGTTCTGCCTTAATTAATTGTAGAACCTGTGCAGTAGTGTTTAGATTTTCGGGTAAGGCAGTCTTTGAATTGAAGGGTAGTTCAATTTTGTCTGTAGGTTGCTTCATCTCTACCTTAAGGACAAAATATGATTTCTAACGGGTGTGTGTACCATCTAGTTTAAGTTAAGGATGCGACGTTCGAGACCCCAACTATCCAGTAAGTTCCAATAGTATGTGAGTATCCAGAGGTCTTTCTAAATGATTTACCAGGAATCCCTCCCGAGCGGGAGATTGATTTTGCACACCTTCTTCCCGATGCAAACTCATATCTATTCCTCCCTATATAATGGCTCTAGCCGAGCTAAAGGAGTTAAAAGAACAGTTGAAGGACCTATTAGATAAGAGCCATTATACTAAGCAAGTCCCTATGGGGTGAAACTGTGCCCTTGTCCGAAAGAAAGATGGTTCTCTTTGAATGTGTATTGACTATCGGTATTGAACAAAGTCACCATCAATAATAGGTACCCTCTACCTAGGATTTATGATTTATTTGACCAGCTTCAAGGTGCCAATTGTTTCTCAAAGATAGACCTCAGATCCAGGTATCATCAGCTTAGAGTCCGAGAGAGTGACATCTCGAAGATAGCCTTTAGGACCCAATATGGTCATCACGAGTTTGTACTTTTGTCTTTTGGACTAATAAATGCTCCTACAAATTTTTATGGACTTGATGAACAGGGTGTTCATGTCAAACCTGGATATAATCTTGATTGTGTTTATTCATGACATCCTGATATACTCTCGGTGCAAGGAGGAGCATGCCACTCATTCGAGGGTAGTGTTGTAGACCCTCAAGGATCTTCAATTATATGCAAAATTCATCAAGTGCGAGTTTTGGTTGAACTCCATAACATTTTTTGTCCATGTAATATCAAGGGAAGGCATAAAGGTGGACTCCAAAAAAATAGAGGCAGTGAAGAATTGGCCTAGACCAGTAAATCCTTCAGATATTCGGAGCTTCTTGGTTTAGCTGGCTACTAATGTGTAAGGTTCGTGGGAAGGTTTCTCATCGATTGTAGAACCCTTTGATGAAGCTGGAACTTAAGAAGGTGAAGTTCCAATAGTCAGAGGCTTGTGAAAAGAGATTCCAAGAGTTGAACACTTGACTTACTTCAGCACTAGTGTTAACTCCCACCGGAGGGTACTGATGGGTTCGTGGTGTACTGTGATGCTTCAAGAATCGGACTTGGGTGTGTGTTGATGCAACATGGGAAGGTTATAACATATGCTTCTAGACAACCAAAGGTTCATGACAAGAATTACCCGACCCATGATCTTGAGTTGGCCGCAGTGGTATTCGCCTTGAAGATTTGGAGACCTTATTTGTGTGGGTCTGTGTGTTTATGTGTCAATCTTCAAAGAAAGGGGAGGTGTGATTGGAGCTACTCAAGGACTAAGATATGAGTGTGGTTTACCATCCGGGTAAGGCCAATGTTGTAGCAGATGCACTTAGTAGACTCTCTATGGAGAGTGTGTCTCATGGGTGAAGTGGTGTTGAGCTGGTGAACGATGTGCATCGACTCGCAAGGTTTGGGAGTTAGTTGGTTGACTCCACTCGAGGGGGCATTGTTTTTTAGAATTGATTAGAATCGTCCTTGGTGACCTACGTAAAAGTAAGGCAAGATGAGGACCCGATTTTGGTAAATTTAAAGGAAATAATGGGCAATCACAAGGTAGAGGTCTTCTCCAAAGGGGGAGATGGAGTGCTTCGGTACTAGGGTCGCCTATGTGTTCCAGATGTTGATGATTTGAGGAATCAGATATTTCATGAGGCTTAGGATCAAGATATTCTATCCATCCAAAGCAACAAGATGCACTGCATCTCTATGGGAAGTTCATTATGGAATGGCAAAGAAGAAGATATTGATATTTCGCAAGTGTGCTGCCGTGGCAACAGGTGGTTTTTAAGAACCAGAATGCAAATCTGTCATGGTTCGGACTACGGGTGAAACCTTTTCTAAGTGCTAATGTTTACCAAAACTTAATAATGAAGACAACAGTGTAAAGAAGAGTTTTTATATTTTAGAAACTATTTTTATACTAAAGTAAGATATTTATGCAATTGAGTCTGAACTATGAATGTGAGCATGTTGAGGCTACAACGAACATGTAAAGAAATCAATTATCGATATACATGGTTCATCTTTTCTCCGGTTGCTAGTCGGAACTTATGCCTATGGATTAAGTATTTAACCCAACTTAAGAATCATAAACCTTCCACCTACATTTCTATGATAAGAAGAAATTCATGTTCTTGTTTCATACAAACCGATTCCACACCCAAGATCACATAAGGCCTTAGCAAAATTAAAATCTTGAATTTATAAATTAATTCTTAATTTTCCCAAACCAAGAAAAGATCATATCCATTAATTCACAACTTTCCAATTTCTTGCCCTCTCGGGTGAAATCGACTTTGGATTTACATTAACATTGGCCGATATTAACGTAGTAAGAACAAGAATTAAATAGAACAACCATAGAAGAAAAGATGAAATAACCGGATAATCAATAACTACATTTCAATACAATAGTTCATAACCTCAGCAAAAAAGGGAATTAGCCACTCATTTGTGGATTGAACATCATTAAATGAATGGAAATCATGCAAACAATTGAAAGACAGAAGAAAGGGATAGAGAAAACCCTAAGAATTTTCACTCACAACCTGCCTGTAACCCACGTTTCTTGCTCCACTAAGTCCGAATAATTAAAATGAACCTAAGTGTTCTATTTATACTAGGGATAATTTTTCCTGAATAAGAAGCAACGTGTCACGGAGTGCATCGCGCAGCACTCCTCCGTGACACGGTGCAAGCCGAGGCTTTCTCGAAATTGGCCGCCTGTGCAATTGTTTTCCAACGTGGCACGGCATGCAACGCGGAGCATGCCCAGCGTGCCACGGTGCAATCGCGGACCCTTACTGGAATGCCAAGGTCTGGGGAAATTAATTCCAATGCGCCACGGCTGATCGCGGACCCTCACCGGAATTTCTTGAATTTGTAACTCCTGCATGCATCGCATCCCGATGGCAAGCCGTGTCACGCGCTCCATCAAGGAGCCCTTGAATTCTTTTTGCTTCTCCACCTGCTTCCTTGCTCGTTCCCGAGTTCATCTCCGATTTCTCCTAACATGTCATTTAACTCCATAAAAAGTGTGTTTTTCCTGCAAAACAACGCTAATCATGTTGTTAGTATAAAATCACACTTCCGCACAATTTACATGAGAATGTACACACATTGTTGGACAAACAAGGCAAAAGCTATACATTTGAGTATCAATTTGGCATATAAATATGCCCCTGATCACCTACCCCACACTTAAAATCTTGTTCGTCCTCGAACAATACTCATTATCACTCTCATGGAAATTGATATCCCATCATGGCTATTTTGGCTCGATAACCGAAAGCACGGTTATACGTATTATGTTCACAACAAATCATCAAGAAAACATGCATAGTATCATTGAAATGACACTTAATAAATCAAGACCTCTAGCTTAAGAATCGACCGATATTGGCAAACTCCTACAAATTAGCTTGGACCTAGATATCCGACACGAATTTCATTTTTTCGTAGCATGCGCTCACATCACAAGAGAAATTGTCTCCTTAGATCACATGAACTTTAAATCATTTCATGCAGGGGCATGTACCCACAATTTCACTCTCTCTCCCAAAAGAATTCACATGCATCGTGTCATGACCCATAGGCTTGCCTCTAGTGTATTACTCCACTAATATAAGGATATGTATATAAGATCACGAGGGCTTTAGGGGGTTGTAATGTCGCCATGGAAATATATACCGGGCTAACCAATATTAGCAACTAGCTTCCTTAAGTGTTTTTCAATACATCCCATCCATTCTGGACATATTTTCTTCTTTCCTCCTTTTCTTGAAGTCCATCTTTATTTCGTCACCCTTTCTTTAACACACCCAGATCAACACAAAGACATGTTTTACAACTTTATTTCCTTTAGATCCGCACATACACCCTTACTCTTTTCTTCTTCTCATCACTTATTTTTTTTCTCTCCTTTCTTTCTTTTCATTTCACTCCTTGACACTATGGGAAAATTATATATTTTCTTGAGCGCTTAAGAGCTTTGAATTTGGTTTACGGACCATGAAAAGAAGGGGTTACTTGGTTCACACCCTTTTTCGACAAAAGAAGAAGAAAATTATAAAGCATAAAGGCTCAAAGGGCTAACTAGGATTTAATCTTCAAAGTTGGTATATGAAAAAGGAAAACAAGAAAACTTCTTTGGTTAACAAAGAAACGCCTACATCCTTTCCTACACTACACTTCCTTCATTTCGCTTCGTACACACAACGGGCAATTTCTAGCCACTCCACAATAGCATGGAATAATCAAACCTCACTATACACTACGCATATGCCCAAACTTTGAGATGACTTGTGTACTTTTAATCATCTCAATATGAAGAATTCAACATTAAGCCTCAATCACACCGAATCGAGTTCTATGGCATAAGTGTCTCACATATGTATAAAAATTTGCATGCTTTCTACGAATCATCTTTGCAAAATATAAATATTAAGTGTGTCAACACGCACCCAAGATGTCGTGAGCTATAGTGTAGCAACATGCATGTGATACAGCCAACACACCAAAATTTAAATAACTACTCCTATTGACTACGCTCTCTTTAAGATCGCTCGTCATCCATCCATCATAGGGAACGTCACTATTTACGACCTTGGTTCATTGGGACTTTTCTCGGCAAAAGAACCGAAAACAAACGAGAAACCCAAAAGTAAAAAATAGTTAATAGAAAAAATTTAAAATATCGATAATTTCGACAAAACTATTTACACACCGGCAAAAGATTCACAAGACACACAAACCTTCACAACAAAATATTTACAACACGAACATACACATAAAAACAAGGTCACATTAATTCACACACAAAGAATGTAAATGCATGCGATTATGTACAAGATAAGACAAAATTCAGCACACCACCCAACTACCCCACCCCACACTTAAAATCGAACACTCTGCCCGTTGTTCATACAATCACAAACAGTAAAGGTGGGTGGTGAAACTCCCCGACTACCAAAAGTACTCCACTTCTTCGTCGGTGCTGCCTCATCCCCCATGTCCGAATCTCCACCATCGTCCTCCTCCGACTCAACACTGAATCCTCGCGACGTGTCTTCTCGTCCGTGGGGACATCATCATCCACAGGCTCCACAAAAGTTGGGCCCACCCGACATAGTGCTGCCCCGGCATTTTCACCAAAGGGTAATCTAAGTCGAGCCGCCACAGCTCGTCCTCCGCGTTCTGGCCTCCCGCCTATGCGTAGCTGGAGCACCCGCATCCCGAACATGCGGGACATATAAGTTGGTCATCCTGAGCATGGCGCTCGGCTAATGTGAGAACCGGCACGTGAGTGGTGTCAGTGCCTGGTCTTTGTAACATCTATGGCACGCCGCTCCATCAGCGTGGATGTAGTCTAGGGCCTCTTCCTCGACCTCAAGGCCCTCAGAAACGTATCAGCAGCCCGAACCCGTACCGTGCCCTTGATGCAATCGGGCCTCTTCATGGCGGATATGATCACCGCCCCGACATTGATCTCCAGCCCTTTCATCAGGGCATACACTAGGCATACACGATCCCGGGTCACATCCGTCATGTGCACCCCGGAATCAAACAGGAGCAAATAATTTTTAGCCAGATCCCGCTCTGCTCATCTCGTGAATGGGTATAAAGGTCTCATGATAGCCCCTCTTTGTGCCCCTCGCTCCACGTGCCAGAGACCGGGCTCTGACAATGTGCGTCCTGATATCCTGCATAGGGTGGAGTGATATTCACTGTCGGAGTACATGGGCATCCGTGTTTTGCGCCCCTAGTATGGCATGAGGTG
This sequence comes from Datura stramonium, assembly GCA_018107945.1. NCBI lineage: Eukaryota > Viridiplantae > Streptophyta > Magnoliopsida > Solanales > Solanaceae > Datura > Datura stramonium. Next base: position 13,884 of record JACEIK010003868.1, read on the forward strand.
GTGAGGCCTGCGGCATAACCGCCCCTTATCTTGATGGTGTGACCGAGCGTCGGGTTCCAGTTGGCATAGAACTCCCGAATTAAGTGCAGATTGCACTCCTTGGGCTCATCAAAATGAAGCGCAGCAACCCGCAGCGTCAACTGGGTGTACCATACGGGGGAACTCCCGTGTGCCAATGGGTCCTTGCAATGTGCTCCTTCGGGAAGTATTTGTTCTCCTTGTGTTTAGTGTACCACTTCTTCCCTTCCTCGGTCACCCATCTCATTCCATATTGGCGGCGCTGGCCGCGTGGAACTGCTGGTGCTGCTGGGACCGCTGCTCCAAGTCTCAACCGTTTCCTTCCGGCGCCCATGTTGATGCGCCTACCCTTGTCTCAAGCGCTGCCATTGTCCCCCGTCAGAAAAAAAATGCATGTACCCCAATGTCAGTCGAATTAAAATTAGCTTCGACTAAGGTTGGGTTTGGTCAGACCACCCCACACTTAGTCTTCACTCATTATAGCAATTTGGCAAGATCATACTTATTGCATTATTTACAAAAAAAAAAAAACAAGAAACCCAAAAACAACAAAACAACCAAAATGCCTCGTGCATTCAACGGATTTGACAGTATAACCTCTATGTACTACTCAGACTTCAGAGAAGGCCTAATCCCAACATACTATCGATCGTATTTCATCCACACAACACTTAGCTAAAAAAAAATGAAAAGATAAAATATTCTAACCACTCAACCTAAGCAATTTCCAATTCTATGTGCTTCGATAATTTCATGCAATTACACCCAATTCTGTTCCCAAAATTTATCGCTTTCTTAGCATAATACGATAAGCACAACACGATTCAACTCACCCAACATGCACAACCCAACCATTTTTTACATTTCAATCTCAATTCAATTTCTTCCTACTCACAACCCAACCCTAGCTACAATTTCACAATAAAATTCAATCAAGCATGTAATTATCGTATTCTATACAATCCCGACGATCCTAATAACAATCAACAATCAATAAGAGAATTTCTATACTCAATTTATACTTTCCTTAGGGCAAGGTTTACTTCCCTATCATGCTCAAAATCGAAAATAAATCGATAAGAATTGAGATGAAGTTTGAAAACATACCTTACTTCGATGAACTTGAAGAAAAATTGAAGAAAGTTTGAACCTAGGTCCGTGCCATGTTGGGGAAGGGGGGATTTTTGGGTGTTTATCGCTGAGGGAGTGAAAAATGAGGAAAAATGAGGGATTTAGGGGTAAAAAGGGGCTTTTCACGCGGGCACCCGGTGACCCGGTGTGACCCGACGCGAAGTAACACTCAACGTGTCACGGAGTGCATCGCGGAGCACTGCTCTCCGTGGATTACGTGTTATCACAGCAGTATCTGAATTTTATAAAATTCCAGATTTTTTGCCTTCAACGTGTCACGGAGGGTAACGCGGAGTCCCTCCTCCGTGACACGGAGCCATCGCGCAGCTCACTGCTTTGCCACTTAATTTTTTTCTCTTACCTCATTTTTTCTCTTTGCATTTTTCCCCTCCGATCAACTCCGTAATATATGTTACAACAAGAAATTCCAAGTAGGGAATCCCAAAGTTTGAGGAACACAATATTTTATTTTTGTATTCACAACCCTATAAATAAAAATAAATAAAAACAAAAAATCTTTTTTCTTTTTTTCTTTTCTTTTCGTATGTACAATTATACAAACAATTCACGGTTGCCTCCCGTGTTCTCCCGGTTTACCGTCGCAGCTCGACGTCGCTTAAGCTCATTTCGCCCTAGGGTGACGGACGTTTCTTTCAAACACGTCCTCAACCCTTCAAGCCACCTTTATCGGGGTTTTCCCATTAATCGAGATTCAAAGCCCCGAGCAACATTCGGTTGCTCAAGCACATTGATAACCGAGAGTTCTTCACACGGCCGGAGCTTGGTGGCCTTGGTACACATCAAACACCTCCACCTTGTCGTGTGCCGCATAGTTAGCCGGCCTGCAGCTATATCTATAAGCGCTTTCCGATCGCTAAGAAAGGCCGTCCCAAAATAAATGGACTTCTACTACCGCTCAAATCCACAAAGACAACAAACTCTACCGGGAAGATTAGGGAGCCGACTTGCACTAGCACGTCCCTCTACAGTGTAATACCATCCGCCTTGCTAAGGAACGATCTCGCGAGCTGCAAGATCACCGTTGTAGGTCTAGGACTCCCTAGCCCCAACTTCTTGAATACCGAGGTTGGCATCAAGTTAATGCTCGCTCCCAAATCACACAAACCGCGAGCTTGGATACTTTGCCCGATTGTTATTTGAATTGTGAAGCTCCCAGATCTTTTGAGCTTCGTGGGCACCGGTTCGTATCCGGGAAGTGCACTCTCCGTAAGAGCCACCGTGGTGGCTATTCGGTAAGCCTCGCTTTGTTGGCCACGATGTCCTTTATATACTTGGCGTACTTAGGCACTCCCCGCAAAACATCAACAAGAGGTAAGTTAATGTGTACCCGTTTAAGCACTCATGAATTTCTTGGAAGCACGCTCCTTGTGCTTTTAATCGTTGAGGGAACGGGGGTGGAGGTCTTTCTGATTCAGCATCCTTGTGTTTCCTCTCATCATTCTCCCGTCCTCTCCGCTTCGTCGTCTCCCGACTATTGAGGTGGTCTTTCGGTTCCACCTCCTTCAACCGCAAACCACTCGTGGTCACCGCATTTACCTCGCTGGGCTGGGGTCTCGTGTCTGGGAAGTCCTCCTCTAGGCTCCGGTGGCCCCGGGCTCCAAAGAACCTACGCCCAAATTGATACTCCGCCATGGTAGCTAGCTGGTTGTTCTTGGACCTCACGCTAATTTGATATAGTCAAATTCTGCAATGGAGCTTGGCTAGCTATCAACCTTTGAACATCTCCCTCAATGTGCTGGGTGATGGTAGGAGGAGGGGCATTGTTGTTTCTATATTGTGATTGATAGTTCCGTGGCCCTCCTTGATTCCCCGCATACCCCGACTCGAACTCGCCCTGATGGTTGTTGCTACCCCAAGAGAAATTTGGGTTATTCCTCCAGCTTAGAGCTGTAGCCGTTCCATATCTGTTGGTGATTGCTCCTTTGTGCATTACCGACAAAGTTCACCGAGTCTGCATTTTCTCCACAACACTCGCCTGAGTGTTCATTGCTCCCGCACACTTCACACCAAATCTGCTGCACTGCATTTACCGGGGCTTGAGACTGACTCAAGCTCATGTTGCCGAAGTGGGTGTTTAACCGATTTTGCAAGGCAGCTATCCGTGCAAATGATATCTCGTAAAACCCATCCACTTCCAAGACTCCAGCTGCTTTCCTTGCTCCTCCGCCTTGAAGAGTCTGCATTCCACTCCGGATTTCCCTGCAAAATACATTACAAAGTATAAAGCTCCTCGTAAGTCTTTTCTAATGCTTGTCCCCCGCCTGCCGAACTAAGAAAATTTTGTGTGGGGTTCCAAACATTCTATAAAAGTGTGCACCAGCACATCATTGGATTGGTGGTGATGAGGACAGTCCCGCAACACGATTTGAATCTTCCCAGCTTCTTGATACAGATTCTCTCCTTCTTTGTTTGAAACATAGAATTTGACTTCAAGCCTTGGCTGCTTTTTTTACCGAAGGAAAGAATCGGATCAAGAACTTCTTTGCAAGATCATCCCATGTGGTTATAGAATTTGGTGGCTCAAATACCACCTCTTGGCTTCTCCCAAAAGTGAAAATGGGAACAAAGGTAAGCCTGGGAATGTAATCCTCGACACTCCAGCGGGATGTGGTGTCACTTATCTCCAAAAAGGTTTGAAGATGTTGTTGTGGATCCTCGTGAGGGAGACCTGTGAACCGCCCGCTTGTGTGCAGCAATTGCACCATGTTCATGGCTCGAACCTCCCTCCCTGCTCAGGTTTGCGGATAGATGCACATTACTTCAGCATGTGGGATTGCCACATCGCGAACCGGCCTGGCTGCTACTCGGGCACTAATACGCCCGCACAAGTGGTGGGATTCTGTGGCTGCTCCATACGGTTTGTCCGAGCAACTGCAATTTTCTCTAGAGCTTCTCTCCGTTGGCGATGAAACCGTCTCTTCCGCCTCTAAGGATGGATCCACCAAACCTTTGTCTCTTTCCAGTGTTCAACAGAATCTGTTATCTGCAAAATACAGGCTAAGACCAAGTTGTCAACAATAAAATATCGAAATAGCAAACTAACACTTTAAGAAAAATTAAAGTTTCACCAATTGCCCGTCTCGGCAACGGCGCCAAAAACTTGATGAGCCCGCAAGTGTACGGGTCATGAAAGTAATATAGTGGCTCTTTTTAAGAACCGGAATGTCGAACCCACAGGGACTGACTACGGGGCAAACCTTTTCATGCTAATTTTACTAAAACTCTAATAATGAAGACAAATAAAGGTAAAGAAGAGCTTTATATTTTTGGAAACTATTTTTATACTAAAGTAAGATATTTATGCAATTGAAATCAACTATGAATGTGAGCATATTGAGGCTATTAACGAACACGCGTAGAGAAATTAAATATCGATATACATGGTTCATCTTTTCTCCGGTTGCTAGTCGGAACTTATGCCTATGATTTAAAACTCTCGTATTTAACCCAACTTAAGAATCATGAACCTTCCACCTACATTTCGTGATAAGAAGAAATTCATGTTCTAGCCATACAAAACCGATTCCACACTTGACTAATACGACTTTCAGGTATATTTCATCCTGAAGGTAAATCAATTCCCAATTTTCCCAAACAAAGAACAGATCATATCCTATTAATTGACAACTTTCCGGCTTTCTGTCTTCCTATGAAACCGACTTTTTGGATTTACATTAACATTGGGCGATATTAACGTAGTAAGAACAAGAATTAAATAGAACAACCATAGAAGAAAAGATGAAATAAATCCAGATAATCAATAATTACATTTCAATACAATAGTTCATAACCTCAGCAAAAAAGGGAATTAGCCACTCATTTGTGGATTGAACATCATTAAATGAATGGAAATCATGCAAACAATTGAAAGAAAGGTGCGATAGAGAAAACCCTAAGAATTTTTCGTCCTCACAACCGCCCGTAACCCACGTTCTTGCTCCACCAAGTCAGAATAATTAAAAATGAACCTAAGTGTTCTATTTATACTAGGATAATTTTTCCTGAATACAACGTGTCACGGAGTGCATCATGAAAATCGCCCGTGACACGGTGCAAATGCGCAGGCTGAAATTGGCCGCCTGTGGCCTTCTCCCAACGTGGCACGGCATGCAACGCGGAGCATGCCCAGCGTGCCACGGTGCAATCGCTGACCCTTACCGGGAATGTCAAGGTCTGGGAAGATTCCAACGTGCCACGGCTTGATCAAGGACCCTCACTCGGAATTTCTTGAATTTATAGCTCCTGCATGCATCGTGATCCATGATGGCAAGGTGTCACGGCTCCACGTGGCCCTTGAATTCTTTTGCTTCTCCACCTGCTTCCTTGCTCGTTCCCGAGTTCATCTCCGATTCTCCCCAACATGTCATTTAACTCCATAAAAGTGTATTTTTCCTGCAAAACAACGCTAATCATGTTGGTTAGTATAAAATCACACTTCCGCACAATTTACATGAGAATGTACACACATTGTTGGACAAACAAGGCAAAAATGATATATTTGTATATTCAATTCGCAAATATGCCCCGATCAGATATCGAGAGTTCATAGAACATGTCCGAACTGCCAAGAAGTAAAGGTTGAGCATCGAGACCGGGAGGTATGCTATGGGATATCAACATACTTGGAAGTGGGAATAAATTAACATGAACTTGTCACAGGTTTGCCTCGCATTCGCCGGCAATATGCTCCGTTTGGGTTGTGGTAGAAAAGTTAACCAACGCGCTCATTTTCTATTGGTCGAACCACAGATTCGCGGAGGATTATGGTAAACTATATATCCGAGAGCTAGTTCGATTGCATGGAGTGCCCACGTCCATCATATCAGTCAGAGGTACCCAATTTACCTCTCAGTTTTGGAAGTCTCTAAAAGGGACTGCATTTAAAGCTAAGCTCAGCACAACATTTCACCACAAACGGATGGTAGGTCAAGTGAGTGGACAACTGCATTCTTGAGGACATGTTAAGAGCATGCGTGATGGACTTCAAAGGTCATTGTGATGATCACTTGCCTCTTATCTAGTTTTTACACAATAACAACTATCATTCAAGTATACAGATGGCCCTGTTTATGCTCTCGGCGGGCGGAGGTATAGGTTGCCCATTGGATGGCTCGAGGTTGGGGAAGCGGCAACGATAGGATCGGATTCAATTCACGAGGCTATGGAGAAGGTTCAGTTGATAAGGGACAGGTTGAAAACTTTCCAGAGTTGCCAAAAGTCCTATGCTGATGTGAGGAGGTTGATGATTGGGTATTTCTGAAGGTATCTCCCATGAATGGAGTGATGAGGTTCTGAAGACGGGGAAACTCAATCCTCGCTATGTCGCCCTACCGGATTGTGAGATCAGATGGCAAGGTGGCTTATGAGTTAGAGTTGTCCTTAGAATTAGCTTCTGTGCATCCTATTTTTCATGTATCGCTCTGAGGAAATGTTTGGGTGATCCACTTCTAGTTGTCACTACCGACATGGTTAGGCATGAAAGATAGCCTTAATATTGAGGAGGTTCCGGGGAAGAGGAAATACTGAATCATCGTGTTCGAAGGCTAAGGAACAAAGAAGTAGCCTCTAGTTAAAGTGTGTTATAGAGGAATCAACATGTTGAGGGAGCTACGTGGGAAACCAAAGCGGATATGATGGCTAGATACCCACATTTATTCTCTACCTACTTGTTCCACTTGAGGTATTAGTTTTCGCCCAAATACTCCATTTAGTTTTCATGTTCAGTTCATGTTCCCAAGTTTCTTTTATTATGTGACTTTATGTATGATCTGTGAATCTAGTTCAACTATGTAGTTTGAATCGTAGATAGTCATTCGATAGTTTTTGGCTTAAAATGATCGCATTTGAATGTGATGATTTCTTTTCTCTCGTTTCGTATGTTTTTCCAACATTCGAGGACGAATGTTTCCAATTGAGAGATATAGTTATACCTTGGAATCCCAAAAATCATAATCGGGAGTTGAAATGGAGAAAAACTCAAAACCGGCACCAACACTCGTGACGGGTCATGGGGTGACTCGTGAGTATCCTACAAGTCGCGATGTGACTCGTGGGGAGGCCAGGTGAGAAGTTTGGAAACTTGAGAAATTGGATCCCCACAGGCGACCACGACCCGTGGTCGTGCCCCACAAGTCGCCAGGTTATCAGGATGGGTGAGTAAGAAAAGAGAAGAAGAGAGGGCAAAGGCACTTGAAGGGAGGACCCCACGAGTCGTGGCCGCCTCCCACGATTCGTGGGGTGAGTCATGACAAAGAAGGGAACAAATTTATTAAGGCTGAGGGAGTGTAAGTCACGATTCATGCCACGATTCGTGGCCATAGAGGAAAAGTTAGTAGTCTCGCGGGGACCAACCTGCGCGAAATTTTGCGAATTTAGTAAAGGGCTATTTCGTAATTTCTAAGATCCTAAGGAAAAACAACATCGTTTTGAGCGCAGAATGATGACTTTTAAAGAGGTTAAGTTCATTTAGGCCATTTACATCATGCATGCAAGGTAGAAAGTGAGAGAGGCGATCAAGCTTGTGTTCTTCAATCTTCCTCTTCACTTCTTCTTCGGGATTCAAAGAAGTGTAAGAATCAACTACCACAGGTATGTAGGGTTATGAATGGGTGATTCCTTTTACATCCATTCCTAATCCCTCTCTAAATTACGAGATTTCTATGTCTAGACTATGGGTTTTAACCCAATGAATGAATTTCCCTAAGTTCTTTACATGGGTATGATTTAAGTACATCTCTACCATTGAATTATGAAGCATGGACAAGTTTTATAATATTTTCAATTAAAAATCTATGTTTTAGCTTTATGAATTAAAAAGTCCATTATTTAAAAGTTCTATGAAAGATGAGATTTGTGATTAATGTAAGATGATGATGAGATATTATGATGAAAAGCATGTTTTCAAGCTACCCATGTTTATAATCATGTTTTTTATATGAATTGAGTATTTTCAATTATGATAAAGCTTGGGGAATCGGCATGTTCAAAGCATGATTTATGATTTTACGAAGTTGAGCTTACCACATTGTTTTGGAGCGAAACTCCTAATTATCTTTCAGTTTGTGGTATGGTTTGAGTTAAAAAGTTTCTCATATGCATGATTTCATATTTGAGATGTCTTTGATGATTGAGATTTGGTCAATAGACCATGTTGAGCTGCTTGAATAATGATGTAGAGCATATGCAAGTTTTTAGGAGTAGTGTCTAGCACCGATTAGGCTAAGGGTCGATCACCCCTCATGCCCTGGTGAACTACACACACCAACATAGGTTTACTTATATGTTATTTCTGGGATCTCCTTGTTAGCTATCCTTTTGCCCTATTGGCCTATGAGATTTATATTGATATCATGATATCATCCCTAGCCCTCGAAAGGCTTTTGATGGGTCTATCCACTTGAGTGTGATAGCTGGGACCACGGCTCTAACGTAGTATGTCGATTAAAAGACGAGTCTCCCATTGTTCATGATTTCAGTTATGCATGTTCACTATTCTTACATTTATATATTGATACATGTTCAAAAGGTGTTTGGCTCAATGTTCGATTTTACTTATAAATACGATTTTAGATTTGAGTCAATCGATGAAGGAGATGTATGTTATATTATGATAAGATCATGATTTCAGAAAGAATGCATTCAAGCCCTACTCTCAGATTATTAAATGTTTATTTTTTACACTATGCATATTTTAATGTTATTTACTTTACTTAAGCGATTTAATTTAGCTTGCATACTCGGTACAAGTTGTACTGACTGCATACTCTATGATGTATCGATTCATGATACAGGATATGGCTCTTAGGTTCAGCCCTAGTCATAGTCAGTGTTTTGAGATAGCATCTTACATTGTTGGTGAGTCCTCATATCTCGAGGACTAGACTATTCAGATTTTCTTATGTACTTTCAGCTTTCATACGTTGAGTTTGTTGGGATTTAGTCCCATAAACTCATCATGTTTAGAGGCTTTTCAGTCAAAAGATGTATTCAACTTTGGTTTATGTATTCTTAACAAACATGTGTTTGGATTTAGACTCCGTTGTGCTTATCTTGTTGATTCTTCTATTTTACTCGATAGAGTTAGATGTATGCTTATGCCATGAGTCGCTTGGAGTCTCTTGGAGCCTGTCCCATGTTGCAATCCGGGCCTCCGTTTGGGTCGTGACAGTGTGCTAGAACCCCGTCCGCTCAATGCTAAGTCCTACTCCCATTGACTTTCTAGACTGACTACTAAGCTAATAGCTCTGAAACTTTGGGTGCAAGACTAGTCGTATACATATCCGAAAGTACCGTGAGAGTCTTATCTGACAGATTCCAGAATCAAGCCCAGACTGGCCGTAGCGTTATCAGGAAGTGTCGAAACAATCTAAAGAACAAAACTGGAAATATGGTACTGAGTCTAGTTCTGATAACTAAGAGGCACCACTAACACTACTTATGAAAATATCATGTCAAACCGGCCACCGACAAATTATGAATAACATTGAGAATTCTAACATTCCGACTGAATCGAACTACTATGCAACTAACTGAGATTTCAGTTCACACTAACAACACATGGGATCCACAACATTGATTGAATCTAGCAGCAAGGAAGACTAACCCATCGTAAGGCAAAAATTCTAGGTTATCTCATTAAACATTAGGCTAAATCATCCTTACAATAAAGAGCATTTATACGATATATAGATAATGGAGAATACCCAACAATCAACTTAAAGCATATTCCACAAGCTATAACATAATTTGGCACATAATTAATTTCGTTCAAAAAAGCCTAGGCTAGAATTCACTTTAAAGAAAGCAACATCAATATAGTCATAAATCGATGCAATTATATTCAGCAAATCATGGATAATATTCTACATGAATTTAAGAAATCGACATATATTCCCTTGCATTCGAAAGAATAGGGCTAGGGATGTCACGCCCTGCCTTGGGGGGTATGATCAGCATCTGTGCCCTACTAGGACCTGAACTGCTGCTGACTACCGAGCCTAAGCACTTTGGTGCCCGGCCGGCTCTAACTCGATTCACTAATCAATGGGCTATATAGCGGCCGTAAAACATCCCCCCGGCCGCTAGGCCTATAGCCACCTGTACAACAACAACATCTAACCAGAATAACCCTTTTAATATAAGGGAACCTATGTGCCGACAAGGCCACCATGCTGACTAGTTATTTCAATCAATATAATGTATGCTAAATGTATTTTACTGACCGACAAGGTAACCACTACCAACTGAATAGGACCTCACACGGCCAATATAAACAACTAAATATACGCACGGCCCCACACGACTGGCACAATTCAACTACAGGGAAATATATATGTCCTAAGTAGTTCTAAGAATACCGATAAGATGGTCGGCACAGGCTCCGCCTACCCGCATCGGGTGGCACAACAAAAGAAAGGAAATAGACCTCTAGCTGTCTAGCTCTGATCACAGGAGCTGATGACTCATTGAGCTGGCCAGAATCACGAGGGATCGCCTCGTCTATAGGTACCTGCAGGCAGTAATGTCACTCAAACGGGCATCAGTACCGCCGGTATCGAGTATTTAAAGCAAACCGAACATAACTGAATATAAAACAACAATACTAGTAATTTTAATAGCAGAAAAAAAGTATCTTAAATTGTCTGAATTATGGATCTGAAATAAAGCTTATCTGTATTGAGGGTAAGGTAGAAGCACACCACTATTTGGGCGGCCTGTCTATCAACTAATAAATAATATGTATATACATATATAACATATGACCTATACCAGCCCCCATAAGCCCAAAGGCGCCAACCAACACACAGTCTATATACTCCTACCCAGGTCAAAACCATCCAAAGTAAATCACCCACTCACCAACTAACCGAAGGAAAGACCCTACTCTACCTCCGTACCGACTATGACCTCTGATATATATATAACTGTGTCTGAGTCCGGAGGACTCCTGTATTGAACTCTGTACTCTGTACTCTGTAATGCTATGCTGATCAGCCTCATATGGGAATGCTCCATCCCACTTCCTCTAGCGGACGACATACCTGGAGTGGCGCATCTCACCCCTTTCGGCGGGTCGATTACGTTTACTAACTCAGGTGCGTGGACGCTCACGGTGCCTCATAGCACACAGGTCTCAACAAACAATTATCACGTATAGCAAGCATGTTCAATTTGAAAATACCATCCATGTTTTGATATACAATTTGGTACTCTTCGTATTAAAACCGATTCTCATACTGAGCTATACTATATCTCGAGATATTATCTCGACTGCCCGATATTACTCTCTACAAACTTTTATTTTGAATATATCATCATATTATAAAACATGCTTGCCGGAATCATACTGAATTCAATACTCAACTTCTAGGTTCTTCTTGTAGATTTCTACTCGACATTATATTGGGATTTCTATCTTGCCGAAGAACTAGATTTACATACCTTTATTTCTAATTTCCCGACTAACTAGCTCTGGTCAGTATTTCCGCTATTTCTCCCCAACTGCATTCATATATATGTATACAGAGTATATATCAATTAGAACGAAATACAATAATTTTCTGAAAGAAAATATCACTTTTTAATATATATATAGCCCAAACTTTGGCTTATCGAAAATGAAGTCAAAACTCGCTATTTCTTGAAAGTCCGTATGGAAAATTGCTCACTTTAGGGCTAGGAGCATGTTGACACTAATTTGGAGCAATTCCACTTACCTTAACTTGAAAATGACGATTCTCCGGCCGAATTTCACGAAACAAACTCCGCAAGAATGCTCCCGGCAGCTTAATACTTCATTACCCAAGATTAATTCGAGTTTGACCGTTTAATAGCATAAACGGAAGGAATTTTAAAGGAATTTCTGTGCCCTCTCAAGCTTTCCGTTCTGTTCTCAAATTATATGAAATTTTCATTAAAAACCAAAGTGAGGGGCTTATATACTTGGGCCTGGATAGGGCTTCCGTGAACGCTGCCATCGCGGAGGCCTCCTCCGCGCACACTCCGCCATCGCAGAGGGGGCTCGGCCCTGGCCCTCCCCGCGATGGTTCGACGAGTTTCTTATCTCGATCTTTCCCGTCTTTCCTAGCATGTATGGCATCAAAACCTCTTAACCAACATGCGAATAGGCTATCTACATGTCGAATTTACGGGTGTAACATTCTTCCTTAAAAGAACATTCGTCCTCGAATGTAAAGTTCTACTTATAAGAACCTCAACTTACTCAACTTATTCTTAGAAAAATTTGCAGAGTTTCCCATGTAATATGGACTATCTCGGGAAAACCCGAAATGCGTAAAAGTTCAATACAAGCACTTCACACAATAGTACAGTATTCATCAGACAAAAGATTAGAGTCGATTATCTCATTTATACATATAATATAAGGTACCGCTTATGACAAAAATATCATAATACCTCTTGACTCCATTTAGGCTTGAAACAAGTGAGGATATCTGATTTTCATATATTCTCTACTTCTCCAAGTCATCTCTTCGGTTCCTATTAAGCTACGTACCTTGACAGAAGCAATATCTTTAGTCCTCAACCTGCGAATCTACCTGTCTAGTATGGCTACTGAACCTCTTCACAGGCTACTCTTCTCGTGACCTGGACATCCTGGATCGGGACTACTCGGGAGTGGTCTCCTATGTACTTTCTAGCATAGATACGTGGAAACTTAATAAACGGACTCTAATTCTGGAGGCAAGTTCAACTCATTGCCACTTGGCCTATTCTTGACGAATCTGATAAAGCCCATTAAATCTCAGATCGAGCTTACCTTTCTTGCCGAATCTCATCACCCCTTTCATTGAGATACTTAAATACCTACTATTCACATTAAATTCCATCTCTTTGCGCCGCACATCGCATACGATTCGGCGACTCTAAGCAGTCAGTAGGCGTTCTCTGATGTTTTACCATCTCCTGACTGATGAATAATATCTGCCCAATCAGCGCTTACTCTCCTACTTCAAATCAGCCAACCGATCTATATTTTCGCCATACAACACATCAAAGGGCAATCTATCTAGATAGCCGAGTGATAGCTATTATTATAAGAAAACTCAATCAGCGGTAAATTCTCATCCCAGCTACCCAAAACCCAGCACGCCCGTAGTATATTCCTCGAGCATCTGAATAGTGCGTTCCGCCCGTCCATCCGTTTGAGGATGGAAATGGGCCGTGTTTCAAATTAATCTGTGTTCCCGCACCTCTCTCGAAACGACTGCCAAAATCTGGCTATAAATTGTGCTCCTCTGTCAGAGATAATAGATACTGGAACACCGTGTAATCTAACTATTTCTCTTATATACAATTCGGAGTAATCTTCGGCAGAGAATGTAGCTTTCACTTGCAGGAAATGGGATGATTTCACGTACCATCAACAACTACCCAAGTAAATTGAATCATGTCTATGCCTGCACGGGGTAATCCTTTCTACGAAGTCCATATTTACTGCTTTCTATTCCAAAGAGGCACAAAGCAAATGTCCCGAGTCAATCCGCCAGTTTCTGTGTTCCGCTTTTACTTGCCGGGCAAAGACACTCGGGCTAAATTTCAAGGCTTCCTCATACCCGGCTACTTAGATTTTTGATATCGTGGCACATTTTCATCGTGCCTGGTGAGAGAATAGCGGGGTATGTACCTCACTCATAATCATGGGCGGCCCTAAATATCTTGGACACAAAGGCGGCGCTTACATCGCAACACTTCATCCTCAAGCATTCAAAATCTTGTGCTTTCCTTCCCGAACTCTATTTTTAAGCCGAACTGTGTCAGGATCTTTTATATTGCCGTTCCTTTACCTCCACAACTAATGTCGACACAACGGTGTTCTGAATTACCGCTTTGTTGTCCTCTGTTTATGCTACACGAACGGCTAAACTAACTAATTGGTGTATTTCTCTAGCCAACTCCCACTACTCGTAAGCCGCAAGTACGCCTAAACTCCCCATAGATTTATGGCTAAGGGCATTTGTTACTACATTGGCTCTTTTTTCTTGATACATAATATTCACATTTAGAGAACTTGGCATATAATTGACGGTCATACTGGCTCATTATGCTGGAAAAACCGACATGTAATCTATCGGTATAGCTAGGAGCTTTATCTCGCCTTTCTGGCCGCATGCTAAGGCTACGGTTACCGATAACTTGAACGACCGTCTGCACACCATGTGCCCGTATCTGATCAGAGGATCCTGATAATGATCATGATATCTAATAACTGGCCGAATAACCTTGAATAACTCGAATAGCCGAATAGCCGGGTTGAATGACCCAATGCCGCAAGAGTCCCACGATGCTCTAAAATGTCCTACTCGGATATTTGTAACTCAGGCATAACTGTAGGAGTTGTGGACAACTAACTATTTTGTCCTCCTAATTGAATAATTGTAGAGATGTGCTTAGTCCGATTTACTCTCAAGCGATCTCGTGGCCCTGGATCTTCATAGGGAACTATCATTTCCTTGTCTTAGTAGACATCAAAGCAGCGCAGTACTACCAATTCCTTATGCCTTGTTCGTATCCACTCGGATCTATACTGTTGTTCTGAGAAATCTTGGAGCCCTATGAGCAATTCGTAAAGACTGACCTCTAGGACTCTCGTATTTGAATATTTTATGAGAACCGGCCGGGTACCACCACATCGACTACCAATGTGGACTCCTTGGGGTACCACTATTTGTCTGACTGGGACGGCTGGCTGACTTGTAGGGTGTTCTGCATGATAACTGCTAGGTTGACTAAGACTGACTCTCACCTACAAGGCTGGGAAGGCAATGTACGACTACTTAACATGTTGGAGAATCCTAGTGTTACCAACCTCTAAAATATGCTTAGTCGGTTTCTATCCCTTATTCTGGCTTATGCGATCACATTAATGGTCTTTGATCATGGGCAAAATAGCATGTCCAAGTGATACTTTATAACTTAGTTTTTCCTTGTTTAGCTATTAGTTTATATACATTCTCATGTGATTTTATGTAAATGTGAATATATACACTAACCAACATGATTAGTTCTTCTTCTGCAGGTTTACAATGAATTTGAGGAACTATTCAATGAGTTGGTGAAGTGGAGGCATGGAATCGGGAAGTAGAGCGCTAACGCCGGGCAAGGAGGGTGCGCTTAAATGTGCCTCACTCGCGTTGGCACGTGCCACTACAGTGTGCTGCGGCACCATGGCGTGCCACGCCGCCAGGCACGCAAGAAGAGGCAAGACAGGCAAGCCCAGCGCCAAAGATCAGGCCACGCCTGTGGCAAACACAAGACAGAGGAAGGCCAACGTGCCGTATGAGCAGAGTGTCACGGCAGCCATGGCAGACACCGGCGCTTGGCATCCAGAGGAAATTTCCGTGAGAGCTTCCGCGCTACCTCCGTGTCACGGAGGCATGTTGGCGCTGATACACTCCATGACACAGCAGCTATTTCATACCGAAGAATTTTAGACACCTCACATTTACTATAAATCATTGTGTCCCTTAACTCCACAGTCGACACAATCTTATTTTCCGAAAACCACGAGAGAAGTCATGATTTTATTCCTGAAAACTACCGAGGAGAAGGGGAAGTGGGAGAACTCAGCTAGCGTTTGTCAAATTCCCTTCTCTTCTACCAATTCTTGTAAGTATGTTAATTTAGTTGTAGTTTCTTCTAGTTTTACGAACATGAATGGTTAGAACCCTTCCTCTAGGGTTGAAGACATGAATTATGATTGTGTTCTTATGCATTTGTGTTGGAATTAAGTTATTGATTATTTTTTTGTCTTGCATTCTGTATTATTGGTTGTTTTTATGATTGATCACAATGAAGACATACAAGTTAGCTTGGGCATATGCTTGAGAAAGCATTTACCTAGGTCATAACATGAGAATGTAAGGAGCATGATTGTATCTCACGGTATAATTTGTGTTAGGATAGAAATATACCTAATGCCTTGCTTGGTTTATAAAATGGGATTATTTAGAGACCGACTTAGAATTATCACATCACCACTTGAAGAAGTAGTTGTGAGGTTGTTGGAGTTAAATGATTAGGTGTTACACAAAAGTCCTTCTACTCATTTTCACGTAAACCACAACATAATCATTGCCCACAAACTAGAATTAGCATCCTCGCTCACACTGATGCAAAGGAGGTTTGTCGTGTTTTTAGAGGCTCAAAAGGCCATAAACATGCAATTTAATTATGTGAGACAACACCGATAGTTTCATACTTAACCCATTGCAAATCGTAATAGCGCATGATTATCCTGGTTTTAACCTATGTTGCTTCTAGAGTGAATTTAGAGTATTTCATTGACCAAAACTAGACTTAATTAATCTCCCCGAAAACTCTACAATCAACATTTTTGGTATTTAATATCACACTTGAAATGGATAGTTAGCTAATGGGTCCAGTCCCCTGTGGGTTCGACATTTTCGTTCTTAAAAAGAGCCACTATATTACATGCACGACTCGTACGCTCTTGGAACCGTCGTCAAGTTTTTGGCGCTGTTGCCGACTCGCTATGTTTAGTGAATTTATCTTTGTTTGGGTGATTTTTAAATTTCCTTAAGTGTTGAAAAATTTCTTTCTATTAATTTTAGATTTATTTTATTTTTAGTTTTTAATATGATACCCTTTCTTAACATGACATCATGGAATATAAATGGGTTAAATGGTGATACTCTTACTTTAATGAGTCTTGTCTCGACTATGGAGGACCCCACTTGTGGCACTGTAACACGTGCATTACATGTGGTGGTCAAGATGGCCACATTGCCGTCCGACGGCATACTCCCATCCCCCAAGCCCCTACTATGATCCTTCTGTTGTTTTTGGTGAATACAAGCATGATGAAAATGAGGACTTGGGACGCCAAGCTTGAATAGAAGACATGCTAAAGCAGATGCTTGAGCAAACAGAAGCAACGAAGGAGGCAATGGAAGAAATGAGAATTCAAAGAAGAGAATGGAGAGGCTCTAAAGGATGAGTGTCAAAGTCACAGATGATAGCTGAGGCTGAAGCTTGTGGTAAACCTGGTGTAACGATTTTGGTGATACTCAAGAGGAACTACAAGAAGAAGACAAGGGTGAATTTTTGGATGAAGCCCAACAATTAGAATCTCTTGAGTGTCCCCTCAGTATGGCTTACACCGTGGGAAAATCCATTCATGGAAGAAGAGATAGAGTATCCCCCACTTGACATTAATGGAGAGATAGATGTTGATGCTGAGAAGGTGTATACAAGTAAGGAGGTCAAGCACAATGCGGTTTCGGAGTTGAGGTGTGTGTTGGACCCCACTCAAGCATTTTTCGACATTAAGTTTTGGTTGACAAACCGAGGAATAGAGTCTTCCAAGCTTGTAGAGAAATGTCTAGAGGAGGACCAAGCCTCGTATATTTTGAAATTTGCTGACTCAGAGAGACAAATGACTTTCGCTTACTTAAGGGCCAATAAGTGCAAAAGGAAACATCTATCGTTTGGTCCTTACAATTTCTCACCACCACCCCGGAGCATAAGAGAAAATTAGAGAAAAATTAGGTGAGATTCATCTCAAGGTGGAGCAAAAAGTGGTGAAACTTGACACGCCCCGCCGCAACGTAAAATCAGCGTTGGGAGGCAACCCAAGGGTACCATTTTTAATTTCTTTGAATTTTAGTTGATTTTTGTTTATTTTCATCTTGTGTTGTTTTGGTGGTAAGTTGCTACGATGGAGGGGAAGTCTCGAGTACCCTTGAGGAGGAAGCTAACAAGCATGGAAGAGAAAAGTGTGGGGTCATACACCCACCGTAAAGCTGAAGAAAAGCATGTTGTTAGCTAGGCCTAAAGGCTTCAGGGAGTATTTCTCAATCTCTTTTAAATGTTAATTGATTCTAAGAGGACATAGAAGATTCAAGTGTGGGTGAGGGAAATTTCAAAATATTTTTGTGCTTAACAATTTTTGGGTGAATGTAATGCTTGTGAGAAATTTGTGAGAATTTTAAAAAAATTGTGAGTCAAGCATGAATTCATAACCCGTTGGTTTTTCTTGTCGGTTCTTTCCTGGCCAAGGGGTCTTTGAACTGAAGGATAAAATTTTTCTTTGTATGTATATAATGTTTTAGTCATAGTTAGGGACTGTTTCCGACGATGGATGAATGACGACCGTCTTGAGAAAATTAGTCAATAGGTTTGGTTTTTGAACCCGTAGCTAATTTATGGCTTGATATTCTTGTTATGTGCTAGAAATGATTGTAAGATGCAAGTATGTTCAGTGTTGAAGCATGCAAGTGTATAACTTTGTGTGAGACACTTAGCTCTTGAATTCAACTCAAATGATTGAAGCTTAATGTTTGTGAATTCTGTGATTAGCCGAGTTAAGAGCCTGGCCGAATGTGTCTTGAATTGAGCATGTGCCATGAGTGTAAGGTTTTTTGAGTATTCTATGCTATTGTGGATTGTTTAGAACTTTCCTGGTGTGTTTATAAAACGAAATAAAGGATGTGAATTGTAGGAAATGATTGAGGCATTTCTTTCAATGAACCTGAGCGTTATCCCTCACTTTACCTACCTTGAATAATTAATCCTTGTTAGCCCCATTGAGCCTTGAGCCTATTCTTTGATAGCTGCAACATAAGCTTAATGCTTTTTCTTTCATTAGCCTTGATGTTGATCCAAAACTCCTAAGCGCTTAAAGGAAAAACCCGAAAGAGTAAAGGAGTGAGAAGAATGAAAAATAAGGAGAAGTGGAAGTTGTAACAGTTGAGAAAGGTCAAGGAGCACTTGTGAAAATTGTTGAGTTTTAGTAAGGAGTAAGAAAATAAATTAATGAAAAGTATTTATAGAACTCCTTACTAAATAGTTAAGAGTGCCTAAAGAAATGGGGGAACAAAAGAGGAAAAGGAAAGATGAAAAGAGATAAAGGTGAAGTAAGAGAAGGGAAGCTCGTAATAAGGACGTGATGTATTGGTGCGCTAGGGAAGAGAGTCATTATTACCGCCGCAGTAGTACGCACCGCCCCTTAGCTATGCACAATCCTAAAAAGTCCTGCCGGATCTTACATTCATATATCCTAAATTAGTGTAATAAACACTGGCAAGCTTAAAGGTCATTACATGATGCATGTGAATTCTTTGTGAGAGTGAGCGTTATTCTATTCAGAACTATACATATAGAGTTAAAAATTTTATAGAAAATGGGTAACTCTTCCGTGAGGGCACATGTTGAATGAAGGATATAATTCATGTGGATTTCTAATCAGTTGACGGGTATGAGTTTGCTAAGATTGGAGAGCTCCATTGTTGAGGTTAGGAAGTCTTAACATAGTTGTATTTCATTTCAATGATCAAATCGTGCATGCTCTATTTTAGCTTGTTATCTTAAATAATCATTATAGTCGTAGCTTGAATTATCTTGCTAAATTAGTTATGTGTGATTATCCATATTCATGAGATGTAAAAGGGTTTTTCGAGACGAACAAGGCTTTAAGTGTGGGGTAGGTGATCAGGGACAAAATAACATGTCCAAGTGATACTTTATAACTTAGTGTTGTCTTGTTTAGCTATTAATTTATATACATCTCATGTGATTTTATGTAAAGGTGAATATATACACTAACCAACATGATTAGTTCTTGTTTTGCAGGTTTACAATGAATTTGAGGAACTATTCAATGAGTTGGTGAAGTGGAGGCATGGAATCGAAAGTAGAGCGTGAACGCTCGCAAGGAGGGTGTGCACGGGAATAACTCACCTGCGCAGGGTTGGCAACGTGCCACGGCAGGCAGGATGCGCGATCATGGTGTGCCATGCCCTGCCCAGCACGCGAGAAGAGGCAATGTGCAGAGGCTCCATGCGTCAAAGACCGTGCCACGCGGGCAGTCATACATGTAGGAAGGCTAACGCGTCGCATGAGCAAGCTGTGTCACTGGCAAGACGGTGACACTGCAGTTTGGCATTCGGAGGAAATTTCCGTAGAGCTCTCTGGGCAAGTACCTCCGCGTGTCTCACGGAGGCATGTTGGCACGAAGTCCCTACTCATTTCCACGTAAAACCACAACATAATTCATTGCCCACAAACTAGAATTAGCATCCTCGCCACAATGATGCAAGAGGCTAGTTTGTCGTGTTTAGAGGCTCAAAGGCCATGAACATGCAATTTAAATTATGTGATACAACAATCGATAGTTTCATACTTAATCCATCGTAAAATCGTAAGAAGCGCATGATTATCCGGTTTTAACTCTATGTTGCTCCTAGAGTGAATTTAGAGTATTTCATTGACCAAACTAGACATAATCTCCTCGAAAACTTTGCCAATCAACATTTTTGGTATTTAATATCACACTTGAAATGGATAGTTAGCTTAATGGGTCCAAACCCTGGTGGGTTCGACATTTGCCTCTTAAAAAGAGCCACTATATTACTTGCACGACCTCGTACGCCTTGAACCGGTGTCAAGTTTTTGGCGTCGTTAAGCGGGGACTCAAATATGTTTAGTGAATTTATCTGGGCTGGGTGATTTTTAAATTTCCTTAAGTGTTGAAAAATTTTCTTTTCTTTATTAATTTTAGATTTTTATTTTATTTTAGTTTTTAATATGATACCCTTTCTTAATACAAAATCATGGAATATAAATGGGTTAAATGGTGGATAATCTTACTTTAATGAGTCTTGTCTCGATTCGTGAGGACCCCACTTGTGGCAGCATCAGAATACGTGCATTACATGCGGTGGTCAAGATGGCCATCGGGATTGCCGTCCGAATGCATACCTCCCATCCCCAAGCTCCCTACTATGATCCTTCTGTTGTTTTTGGTGAATACAAGCATGATGGAAATGAGGACTTGGGACGCCAAGCTCGACAGAAGACATGCTAAAGCGTATGCTTGAGCAAACAGAAGCAACGAAGGAGGTAATGGAAGCAAACAGAATTCAGCTAGAAGAGAATGGAGAGGCTCTAAAAAGGATGAGTGTCAAAGTCACAGATGATAGCCGAGGCTGAAGCTTGTGGTAAAATCGCAGGTAACGATTTTTGCGATACTCAAGAGGAACTACAAGAAGAAGACAAGGTGAATTTTTGGATGAAGCCCAACAATTAGAATCTCTTGAGTGTCCCCGTGATGAGCTCACACTGTGGGAAAATCCATTCATGGAAGAAGAGATAGAGTATCCTGGCTTGACATTAATGGGGAGATAGATGTTGATGCCGAAAGGTGTATACAAGTAAGGAGGTCAAGCACAATGCGGTTTCGGAGTTGAGGTGTATTGGACCCCACTCGAAGCATTTTTCGACATTAAGTTTGGTTGAAAATGAGTGGAATAGAGTCTTCCTGCTTGTAGAGAAATGTCTAGAGGAGGACCAAAGCCAGATATTTTGAAATTTGTCGACTCTGAGAGACAAATGACTTCGCTTACGGGCGGCCAATAAGTGCAAAAGGAAACATCTACTGCTTGGTCCTTACAATTTCTCACCACCACCCCGGGAGCATAAGAGAAAATTAGAGAAGAAATTAGGGTGATATCCTCAAGGTGGAGCAAAAAGTGGTGAAACTTGGTACGTCGTGCCGCGACGTAAAATCAAAGCCGTTGGGAGGCAACTCCAAGGGTACCATTTTAATTTCTTGAATTTTAGTTGATTTGTGCTTAGTTTCTTCTTGTGTTGTTTTGGTGGTAAGTTAGGTACGATGGGGAAGTCCGAGTACCCTTGGAGGAGGAAGCTAACAAGCATGGAAGAGAAAAAGTGTGGGCCATACACCACCTCGTAAAGCTGAAGAAAAGCATGTTGTTAGCCAGGCCTAAAGGCCTCATCGAGTATTTCTCACCCTCTTTAAATGTTAATTTGATTCTATGAGTGACATAGTGCGATTCAAGTGTGGGGTGAGGGAAATTTCAAAATATTTTTAAAGCTAACGATTTTTGGTGAATGTAATGCTTGTGAGAAATTTGTGAGAAGTTTAAAAAAAAATTGTGAGTCAAGCATGAATTCATCACCCGTTGGTTTTTCTTGTCGGTTCTTTTCCGATGTGGGGTCTTTTGAACCGAAGGATAAAATTTTTCTTTGTATGTATATAATGTTTTAGTCATCGTTAGGGACTGTTTCCGACGACGAATGGATGACGACCGTCTTGAGGAAATTAGTCAATAGGTTTGGTTTTTGAACCCGTAGCTAATTTATGGCTTGATATTCTTGTTATGTGCTAGAAACTATTGTAAGATGCAAGTATGTTCAAGTTGAAGCATGCAAGGTGTATAACTTTTGTGTGAGACACTTAGGCTCTTGAATTCAACCCTCAAATGATTGAAGCTTAATGTTTGAATTACTGTGATTAGCTGAGTTAAGAGTTTGCTGAATGTGTTCTGAATTGAGCATGTGCCAAGAGCAAGGTTTTGAGTATTCTATGCTATTGTGGATTGTTTAGAACTTTCCGTGTTTATAAAACGAAATAAAGGATGTGGAATTGTAGGGAAATGATTGAGGCATTTCTTTCAATGAACCTGAGCGTTATCCCTCACTCTACCTACCTTGAATAATTAATCCTTGTTAGCCCCATTGAGCCTTGAGCCTATTCTTTGATAGCTGCAACATAAGCTTAATGCTTTTTCTTTAATTAGCCTGAATGTTGATCCAAAACTCCTAAGCGCTTAAGGGAAAACCTGAAAGAGTAAAGGAGGAGGGTGAATGAAAAATAAGGAGAAGTGGCTGTAACAGTTGAGAAAGGTCAAGGGAGTATCTTGTGTGAAAATTGTTGAGTTTTAGTAAGAGTAAGAAAATAAATTAATGAAAAGTATTTATAGAACTCCTTACTAAATAGTTAAAAGTGCCTAATGAAAGTGGGGGGAACAAAAGAGGAAAAGGAAAGACAAAGAGATAAAGGTGAAGTAAGAGAAGCAAAGCCTGCACAAGGACGTGATGCATAAAAGCGCTTAGGAAGAGAGTCGACACGTCGAGTAGTACCTCACCCGTCCCTAGCTACGCACAACCTAAAAGTCCTACTTGATCTTTACATTCATACATCCTTAAATTAGTGGAGAAACACTAAGGGCAAGCTTATAGGCCATTACATGATGCATGGAATCTTTTGTGAGAGTGAGCGTTATTCTATTCGTACCCACACATGTTGTGAGTTAAAAAATTTTTATGGTGAAAATGGGTAACTCTTTCCGTGAGGGCACATGTTGAATGAAGGATATAATTCATGTGGGATTTCTTAATCAGTTGATTTGCATGAGTTTTCTAAGATTGAGAGTCGATTCTGGAGGTTAGGAAGTCTTAACATAGTTGTATTTCATTTCAATGATCAAATCATGCATGCTCTATTTTTAGCTTGTTATCTTAAATAATCATTATAGCCGTAGCTTGAATTATCTTGCTAAACACATATGTGTGAGTCTGTCATTTACATGAGATGTAAAAGGGTTTTTCGAGGACGAACAAGGCTTTGGGCAGGGGTAGGTGATCGTGGACAAAATAAAGTACGTCCAAGTGATACTTTATAACTTAGTTTTAGCTTGTTTATCTATTAATTTATATACATTCTCATGTGATTTTATGTAAAGGTGAATATATACACTAACCAACATGATTAGTTCTTATTTTGCAGGTTTACAATGAATTTGAGGAACTATTCAATGAGTTGGTGAAGTGGAGGCATGGAATCGAAAGTAGAGCTGAATCACAAAAGGAGGGCAATTAAACAGCCACCTGCTGGGTTGGCAACGTGCCACGGCAGGCAGATGATCATGGTGTGCCATGCTCCCTGCTGTGCACGCGAGAAGAGGCAACAGCAGTAGGCTCGGCCGCGCCAGCATCAGTGGCCACGCGGGCAATGCTGGCGGGACGTAGGGAAGGCCAATGTGCTGCATGAGCAGCGTGTCATACCGGCAGCGCGGTGACACGCGCCATCCGGAGGAATTTGAAGAGAGCTCTGCGTTACCTCCCCGTGTCACGGAGGCATGTTGGCGCTGAAAGTCCCTACTCATTCACGCAAACCACAACATAATTCATCGCCCTTCCACGAACTAGAACACCAGCATCCCCACAATGATGCAAAGGAGGCTAGTTTGTCGCTTAGAGGCTTAAAAGGCCACGAACATGCAATTCTACTATGTGAGACAAAATCAATAGTTTCATGCTACTTAACCCATTGCAAATCGTAAGAGCGCATGATTATCTAGTTTAACTTATGTTATTCCTAGAGTGAATTTTGAGTATTTCGTTGATCAAAACTAGACTTAATTAATAACCTCGAAAACTTGCTAATCAACATTTCTTGGTATTTAATATCACACTTGGAAATGAATAGTTAGAGGAATGAGTCCTACTTTTGTGGGTTCGACATTTCTGCTCTAAAAGAGCCACTATATTACTTTGTATGACCATACGCTTGCGGACCCGTCGCCAGTCTTTAGGGATGCTCTACTAATACAGGCGCTATTGTCGTTAGACCGCCTCAACTGCGCCGTATAATCTAACTACCTCGATCTGGACTACTAACTCTTGTGAGCTTCTGAAGTCTAGATCTGTCAACAAGCATGTAAGTCCATTAACTCAATAAACTGGGAATTGAGAAAGTTTCTATGGCTTCATATGTAAATCACACTTACCTGCCCCCTTCTTAGAAAGGGGTCCTGCAATACGATCTGTGTATACTTTCTAGCAGCTAACTAGAATCTGTGTGACTGTAACCCCTATTGGTAGCTACTCACAGCATATCCGATATTTGTATAGGTATATATTAACAACTATGTATACTACAAACTGAGTTTTGTAGTAATACATAATCTCTGACATGCTTTAGTGAATTTCATACTACACATGATATACTACTTCTACAGTCTAATGATATCTCTTGTCCTCTCGTATCATTTCATTGGATTATCGTCCCATTCTGGAAGCAACAACACATGCACTTTATCTATAAGCTGTTATTTGAATTCTCCACTCTTACAACGTGGGGTCAACATCTGCACCTTGTGGCCTTACTTGGCACTACATTAAGGGCCCGTGGCTATTTGTTGAACCTTGCCTCTAGGCCACACTAGATTAGAGTCTCCGGGTCGGCACCCTCTTACCTTCTCCGTAAGCGGACGTACCACAACATTCTAAACTACAATCTTACTGTCTCTTAACTGTCAGTCCGAGGCTTAGTCCTTAATACACGATATTCTCTCAATCTGGAGATGATTCTAGTTTCCCCTCAAATATGGTATTCCTGCTTCTTCCCCTTATCTTGCTTAAGCTGAGCTCTGGGGTTCAAGGTACCTGCCTTACATTGTTAATAAGGTTACTGGTCAAGTCT
>JACEIK010003868.1:41457-52821 GCA_018107945.1 Datura stramonium
AGCATGTTCAATTTGAAAATACTATCCATGTTTTGATATACGATTCTGATACTCTTTTATGTATTAAACTGATTCTCATACTGAGCTATACTGTATCTGAGATATTAACTGACTGTCTGATATTACTCTACTAACTTTTATTCTGAATATATCATCATATTATAAAACATGCTTCCTGGAATCATACTAGATTCAATACTCGACTTCTAGGTTCTTTCTTCTAGACTTTACTCTGATTACTATACCGGGATTGCTATCTTTCCGAAGAACTAGCTTTACATACCTTCGTTTCTGATTTCCCGACTAACTAGCGTAGCTCGGTCATTATTTTCGCTATTTCTCCCAACTGTATTCATATATATATATATATATCAATGAGAACTAAATACATTAATTTTCTGAAAGAAAATATCACTTTTTAATATATATATATAGCCCAAACTTTGGCTTATCGAAAAACGATCCAAAACTCACTATTTCTCGAAAGTCCAGAAGGGAGAATTACTCACTTTAGGGCTAGGAGCATGTTCACACTAATTTGGAGCAATTCCACTTACCTTAACTCGGTAGCACGACGATTCGCCGGCCGAATTTCATGAAACTAACTCCACAGGAATGCTCCCGGCAGCTTAATACTTCACTACCCAAGATTAATTCGAGTTTGGACCGCGTTTAATAGCGTAAACGGAAGGAATTTTAAAGGAATTCTCCGTTCCCTCTATTTTTTGGTTTGTTCTCTTGAAATTATATGAAATTATCATTAAAAACCAAAGTGAGGGGCTTATATACTTGGGCCTGGAAAGGGCCTCCGTGACACGCTGCCATCGCGGAAGCCCTCCCTCCATGGCACGCTGCCATCGCGTAGGGGATTTGCCCCGGCTCCTCCCGCGATGGTTCGACGAGTCACTTATCTGATCTTTCCCCGGGCCTTTTCCTAGCATGTATGGCATTCAAAAAACTCTTAACCAACATGCGAA
Organism: Datura stramonium; assembly: GCA_018107945.1. Classification (NCBI taxonomy): domain Eukaryota; kingdom Viridiplantae; phylum Streptophyta; class Magnoliopsida; order Solanales; family Solanaceae; genus Datura; species Datura stramonium. The sequence goes on from JACEIK010003868.1 coordinate 42,435, forward strand.
TAGGCTATCTACATATCGAGAATTTACGGGGTGTAACACTAGAATTCACTGAGAAACTAGGAGGGGTTTTGGAGACACAAGGGAAGAACTATTACCTTGTTAAATTCCCACATACCTGGCTAAAAATTCCTTGGGGAAGAATACTTTAATCACTGCAATAGATGAGCAGACCTAGTATATCTTGAGAGTCCTTGAGAAGAAACTTACGCTAATTTCTCTGAAAATCTGAGTGGGAATGAGGGGCAAACTATTCAGCCCGTCGAAATTCCCTTAAAATAGACCAAAATGACGTAGTTTAGAGTCTAGGAGGTTAGGAAATTACTGAAACACCCTTAGGAAATTCGCAAGAAAAATTGACTTCCAGGACCCCACGAAGGACTTCATGGATCGTGCCCAGTGACCACGACTCGTGGTCACAACCGTCAAGTGCACTACCAAGTTCCCTCTGTTGGTCACCACGAGTGACACCACGACTCATGGTGACCACCCATCGCCAACAGTGCCCAAATCTTAACTCCTCATACTATCCTGGACCATGGTTCACCAATGGGTCGTGGCATGGACCATGACTCGTGGTGACTAATCGTTAGGTACACTCCCTGACTTTCGGTCTCCAACTTGCTCTTGACCATGGATCACATCATGAATCGTGATCACGCAATTTTTCCAAAATTTTCCAATCAAGCCCTGACCCTTTCCCATAGTCACTTCACGACTGATGGCATACCCCACGGGTCACAAGACAACTCATTCTGTGACATGGTGTAGAAAATCTTATTTTCTCCGTTTCAACTCCGGGGTCTGGTCTTAGAGTTTCTTGGGCATTACAATATCTCCCCCTTGGGAACATTCATCCTCAAATGTTGAAAAAACTCACAAAAAAGCAGATTAGTTGCAATTAGTATACTCAAATACTGATCATGAAACCTGAAAACTAATGGAATGACTACCTCCAATCTAAACTACAAGTCTGAACTGAATTCACTAATCATACACATATTTATTTACATGAAAGAAACCGGAACACAAAAACTGAAAAGGATTTTTTAGGGAGGAAATTGATACCTTAAATTGATGTTGAGACTGAAGATAACATATCTGGGTATCTAGCCATCATATCTGCTTCGACCTCCCACGTAGCTCCCTTGACCTGCTGATTTCTCCATAATACTTTGACCGAAGCTACCTCCTTGTTCCTCAACTGACGAGTCTAACGGTCAAGGATCTAGACTGGGACCTCTTCGTATGAGAGACTATCTTTCACTCCCATACTATCCAATGGCACAACTGAAGTTAAATCACCGACGCACTTCTTCAATAGTGACACAGGGAATACTGGGTGCACAGATGCCAAATCTAACAGTAATTCCAGCTCATAAGCTACCTTGCCAATCCATTTTAGAATTTTGCAGGGTCTCACATATCATCGACTTAGCTTTCCCTTCTTTTCGAATCTCATCACCCCTTTCATGGGTGAAATTTTCAGAAAAACCCAGTCATCCACTGCAAACTCTAATTCTCTTCTCCTCACACCAGCATAATATCTCCGACGGCTCTAAGCTATTTTCAATCTCTTTCGGATGGGCTGTACTTTTTTCATAGCTTTATGAACCGAGTCTTGTCTGATTAGAGTAGCTTAAGTAGCTTTAAACCACCCGATAGGAGATCTACATCTCCTACCATATAATGCCTCAAACGGGGCAATCTGGATACTGGAGTGGTAGCTGTTGTTGTACGCAAACTTGATGAGAGGTAAGTGATCATTCCAACTACCCTTGAAATAGATCATGCACGCTCTCAACATATCTTCTAGAGTCTGAATAGTCTTCTCAGCTTGTCAATCTGTTTGTGGGTGAAAAACTATGTTGAGCTTGACCTGCGTACCAAGTCCCTTCTGAAAGGACTTTCAGAACTAAGAGGTGAACTGGGTACCTCTATCTGAGATAATGGAAAATGGCACCCCATGAAGTCTGAGTAACTCCTAGATATAAAGACTAACATAGTCCTCAGCTGCGTCTGTTGTTTTAACTGAGAGGAAATGTGCTACTTATTCATCCGGTCTACTATAAACTAGATTGAATCTAGGTGGATAGAATATCTCGAACTATGCACTTTGTCCAGTATCTTCTGTCTCAAATCACCACCATCCGGTACTCATAATCTACCCGAGTGACGGAGCACACCATCTCCCCCTTTGGAGAAAGCCTAAACTTCTTTTCTAAAAACTGCTTCCTTAAGCTTAAGAAGATGGGATCTTCATCCTGTCTAGACTTAATTTCAACAACCAAAGAGGAATCTGACCAACTTTGCATTACCACTCCACCCTCAGCTGAACCAACCAACTGCACCCCTAACTGAGCTAGTCGATGAATATCCATAGCCAGTTCTTTTACGCCCTCTTCAACATGGGCCACACTCCCTATTGATATTCTGCTCAGGGCATCCACCACCACATTGGCTTTTCCCGAGTGATATAGCATGCTCATGTCATAGTCCTTCAAGAGCTCTAACCACCTTCTCTGACGAAGATTTAGATCTTTCTGACTGAATACATACTGAAGGCTCTTGTGATCGGTGAAAACATCCATGTGATTTCCGTACAGGTAGTGTCTCCATATTTTCAACGCAAACTCCACCGCTGCCAACTCTAAGTCATGATTCACATAATTCTTTTCATGAGCTTTGAGTTGTATGGAGGCGTAGGCTATCACCTTTCCCCGCTGTATCAGAACGCAATCGAGTCCAACTATTGAATCATCGCATTACACTACAAACCCATGTGATCCTTCTGGCAGGTTCAACACTGGAGCAGTAGTGAGTTGAGTTTTTAACTCCTGGGAACTCTTCTCACACGCATCTAACCACTGAAATTTCACCTTCTTCTGAGTCATCCTAGTCATAGGGGATGCAATAGAAGAAAAACCATGCACAAAGCATCGGTATTAACCAGCTAGACCCAAGAAACTTCTGATTTTAGTTGGGGAGGTAGGCTTGGGCCATTCTTTCACCGCTGCTATCTTTTGGGGATCAACCTAAATACCCTCACCCGAGACCACCGACCTAGGAAAGTCACGGACTTCAACCAAAATTCGCATTTACTAAACTTGGCGAACAACTAGCACTCTCTGAGTTTCTGAAGCACTATCGTCAGGTGATTAGCATGCTTTTTCTCATTTCTAGAGTATACCAAAATATCGTCGATAAATGCAATGACGAACATATCCAGATACTACTTGAAGACTCTGTTCATCAGGTCCATAAAAGCTACAGGGGCATTTTTAAGTCCGAAGGACATAAACCACAAACTCATAGTGACCATACCGAGTCCTGAAAACTATTTTCAGTATGTCACACTCTCTGACCCTTAGTTGATGATACCCCTACCTAAGATCAATTTTGGAAAAGCAACTGGCTCCCTGAAGCTGATCGAACAAGTCGTCAATTTTGGGCAGGGGATACCTATTATTGACTATGACCTTGTTCAACTGATGATAATCGATGCGCATTCTTAGGGGTACCATCTTTATTTTGCAAAAATAATACTAGAGCACCTTAGGGAGAGATGTTGGGTCTGATAAAACACTTATCAAGAAGGTCTTTTAGCTGCTCCTTCAACTCCTTAAGCTCAGTTGGAGCCATTCTATAAGGATGGATGAAGTTGGGCTGAGTATTTGGGAGAAGGTCTATACAAAAGTCGATTTCCCGCTCAAGAGGAACTTTGGGAAGATTTTCGGGGAACACATTAGAAAATTCGCTGACAACAGGGACTGACTGGATAGTTAGGGTTTCAGGGTTGGAATCTTTGACCCGAACTAGATGATATATACATCCCTTAGAAATAATCTTATGGGCCTTAAGGTAGGAAATAAACTGACCCTTAGACGTTGAATTGCTGCCTATCCACTCTAACACCGGCTTATTAGGGAACTGAAACCTGACGACCCTAGTTCTGCAGTCGACTGAGGCATAAACGGAGCGTAACCAATCCATGACAAAGAGGTCGAAATCAACCATGTCTAGCTCTACAAGGTCAGCTGGAATGAATTTATCGAGGATTGAGACTGGGCAGTTTCTATGCACTCGGCTGACTCTCACTGACTCGCAAGCTGGGATGGAGACTGAGAATGGTTCTAAGAGAACCTCGGACTGACATTGAACTGGACTGCTACATGGGTTGTCATGAATGAAAGTGTGGCTCCTAGATCTAGTAGGGCAAACATGTCTAGATGAAAAAGGCGTAACATACCCGTGACCACTTCAGTTGAGCCCTCTTGATCCTGACAAGAAGACAATGCATAAAAATGGTTTTGGCATTGGCCTCCATCCATACCTAAAGTGTTGGCATGCTGAGCTGGTCGGCCTGATGGAGCTGCTGAGGTAGTGGATTGTGACCTTCCCCGTCCTGCTGACGGACACTCTTTAAGTTGATGACCAAAATGTCCACAACCAAAACAACCCTCTCGACCCTAAAGACACTCTCCTGGTGGTTCTCGCCACACTTTGTGCGAGTTGGATACCTGTTGCAGGAACTATAGCTCTGGGGCTGAGAGCTAGGCGCTCCATCCCCCCGATCCTAGCAGGACCAAAAGGTAGAGGCGCTAGCTGAGCTGGTTGTTGGAGCTCTCTAGTGCTGTGGTCGCTACTGCTGTTGGCGTCTATTACCGTCAGACCTCTGGAGGCCATAATCTGATTTGCCAGTCCTTTCCCGCTTGTTCTTTTGCTCCATGTCTTTCAGCTTTTCTGCCTCAATTTGCTGCGAATGAATAATAAGGCGGGAGAGGTCAATATCCTTAATTAGCATCATTGTCCTACACTTTTTGAGGACTAGGTTTGACACTCCATTAACAAACTTCAGCATGCGAGTCCTTAGCTCGGCCACCATTTCTGGAGCATATTTAGACAACCTGGTGAACTCCAGAGCATATTCTTCTACTGTCCAGTTTCCTTATTTTAGATTCATGAACTCCGCCAGTTTAGCCTCCCTTAGTTCCCGAGAGAAAAATCTATCTAGGAAGACTATAGTGAACTCCTCCCATTCCACAGATTCTGCTCCCACTAGCCTCCCCTCCTTTCATTGTTCATACTAGATTTGGGCTACCCCTTTCAACTAGTAGGTAGCCAAGTCGGCACTCTCTGAGGAACTGACCCTATGATCCAGGTGTTCCAATCTCATCCACAAACTCTTATGGGTCCTCTCCGCCCTTAGATCCGTGAAAATCTGGATGGTTCATCCGAGTGAAGTCCCGCACTCGGGCAGCTGCTACGGACCCATTATTGTTGATCGAAATCACCTATTGGTTCACCTGGTTGGTAACTATTTGAGTGAGCAGCTGGATGGCCGCCCTAAACTTTGTGGTGGACACTGAGATGTCCTGAAGGGATGTTGGAGCTGGTGGGGGCATGTCTGTGAGCGTTACCGACCCTTCTTCTATTACCACATCGCGGAGGCATAATTCACTGAAACAAAACAAAGCACGAGTTAGGAGAACAATTCCAAAATTGAATTTCAGCGCATGATAAAGACTATGGAAAAAAGGAAATTTTCCTAATAAAATCTCGTAACCTCCCCGTCATAAGTGTGGCGCGCTTCACACCTATGAAAAAGACTCTACTTGATGCATCTTTCAAACATCCGAGGATACTCTAAGCCTAGTGATATGATACCAAGTTTGTCACTCGTCGAGCTTACACCCTGGACGGGATACGGTACTTGGAGTCACAAGTAACCCCATGTCAGCCCATAGCCTATCATACATTAGCATTCTGAGTAAACATATAAATATATTAGATGCTTTAAAGTAAAGTATAAAACATTTATGAAAATAGAGCTGAATCATAATGTTTAAAAACATCTGAACATAACTACAAGTTTAAAAAAAAACCAAGTCTATGTTTGAAAGCCACTACAACTGATGAGTTGCTGGACAAGCCCCCAGCTAACTCTAAGTCTATAAAGAATAAAATAGAACTGTAATAAACAATCTTCGTCCTCAAAAGATGAGGACTCACCAAAAGTGCAGTTGGAGTCTTCTGAGAGCGATCGGCTAGCGAGGCTGTGATTGAGATCCTGCAGCACTATGAGAAAACGATACAACATAAAAGGTAGACATCAGTAATTTGAATGTATTGAGTAAGTGAGAGAAACATAATGCAACAGAATAAAAATACTAAACTTAATTGACATGCAATGACCAACAGAAGCTGCTAAATAGAATAATTGTAATAATCGAGATGGTCTAAAAGACCCCATCTGATGGTCAAGGATATGCCCTAAATCTAAGATACTGAACTGAACTAATCTGAACTGACTAATATAAGACATAACTGAGCTGACTAGTGGGAGAGTCTTTAACCAACATGTAACCACGTGAGCTAGACGTGGAGTCCGATGTATACACCCCATCGGTAGGACATAATATACCTTGCCAGGGTATAAAGGCATGAACTGGGTGATCACAAATCTAGGGCCATAAGGCCAATAAAACTGTAACCTACAATGTCAACATAGTTCTAGGAACATGGGTGCGCTAGAACCCCGATCTTCTTGGTGCAAAGTCCTGCTCCCACTAGATATTCTTAGACTGACTACTAAGCTGATAACTCGAAACTAGGGTCCAAGACTAGTTAGGGATACCTATCTGGAAGCATCTTGAGAGTCTTATCAAATCGGATTCTATAAATGGGTTCTAAGACTGGTTAGAGCTGCTTATCTGGAAGCTTCATAACCGTCTAAAGAACAAACTGAAATCTTGTACCAAGTCTAGTTCTGATAACTAAGAGGCATCACTAACACCTCACAAAAATACTGTAGTCAAACTGGCCAACTGACAAATTCTGAACAACATTGAGGATTCTAACATTCTACCTGAAACTGAACTACTATGCAGCTAACTGAGATTTCAATTCATACTAACAACATGGGAATCGACAACATTGATTAAATTAATCAACAAGGAAGACTAACCCAACATGCAAAAATTCTAGGTGGTCTCATTCAACATTAGGGCTAAAATCATACTTACAAGAAGGAGCATTTATACAATATCTAGATAATGGAGAATACCCAACAATCAACTTAAAACATACTCCACAAGCTATAATGGAATTTGGCACATAATTCATTCCCATTTGAAAGATCAAGCTAGAATTCACTTTAGGAAAAGTAACATCAATATAGTCATAAACTGATGGAATTATATCTAAAATAAACTGATTGAATTATATCTAAAATAAACATGGATAACATTCTACATGAACTCAAAGAAATCTAACATATATTCCCTTTGCATTCGAAAGCTCAGGGCTAGAATTCATAGAGAAACTAGGAGGGATTTTGGAGACACAAGGGAAAAACTATTACCTTGATAAATTCCCACATGCATGGCTACAAATTCCTTGGAGAAGAAAACTTGAATCGCTGCAATAGATGAGAAGCCCCAGTCTTTCTTGAGAGGAAACTTACCCTAATTCTCTGAAAATCTGAGTGGAAATGAGGGGGAAACCGTTTAGCCCCTCTAAATTCCCCTAAAATAGACAAAAACGATGTAGTTTAGAGTCTAGGAGGTTAGGAAATTACTGAAACACCCTTAGAAAATTTGCAGGAAAAACTGACTACTAGGGCCCCATGAGGGACATCACAGATCGTGCCCAGTGACCACGACTCATGGTCACAACCATCAAGTGCACTGCCAAGTTCCCTCTGTTGGTCACCACGAGGGACACCACTACTCGTGGTGACCCACCCGTCACCAGGACTGCCCAAATCTTAACTCCTTATACTCTCCTGGACCACAGGTCACCAAATGGGTCGTGGCATGAACCATGACTCGTGGTGACCAATCATTAGGTACACTGCTTGACTTTTCCCCGGTTCCAAGTTTCTCTTGACCACGAACCACATCACGACTCGTGGTGTTGACAATGACTAGTGGTCACTCCCGTGGTCAGCCAATTTTTCCAAATTTTTTCAATCAAGCCCTGACCCTTCCCCACGAGTCACTTCACGACTCGTGGCCTACCCCAAGGGTCACATGATGACTCGTTCTATGTCCTGGTGCAGAAAATCCTATTTTCTCTATTTCAACTAGCGGGTCTATTCTTAGAGTTTTTGGGGCATTACAGATCCGCCTCTATCTGCGGGGCATACATAACGAATCACGAGAAGTCTAGATCATTATTCAGGATAGCGGTCCTACACTCCTTTACCAACGAGTCGAACACTCTATACACAAATTTTTTCATTTAGTGCCTCTGGTCTGCCACCATCTCCGGTGCATACTTGGATAGCCGGATGAACTCCAATTTGTTCTCTTGGACACTAATATCATTTTGTCTCAAGTTGATGAACTCTGCGGCCTTTTCCTCCCTCAACTCTCTATGGAAGAATATATCTAAGAAGGCTGTCATGAAATCATCCCAACTCACAGGAACTGTGCCTACTACTCTACCATCCCTCTACTGATGATACCAAATATAAGCAACCCCCTTCAGCTGATAGGAGGCAAAGTCTGCGCTCTCTGCTTTTGTCACCCCCATAGTCTGAGTAATCTTTTGTATCTCTTTCAGAAACTCATGTAGATCTTCATCCACTCGTGACCCAAGGAACTCAGGGGATTCATCTTGAGGAAATCCTAAAATCGAGCAGCCGTTGTGCTCCCATTCTGAGGTACATAGGCTACCGGCAATTGGTTGACCTAAGAGGTCAAAGCCTGAGCCAATATCTAAAAGGTTGCTTTAAACTCGGCATGATAAACCTTCTCGGGAAAAAGGCCTATTGGTGCTGACTGGGCTTGTTGTTGCCCATCTCCATTGCCATCTTCATGGCCATTTCCATTTTCGTTCCTTCTACCATTTACTCGGCGTGGAGGCATTTCTTCAAACGCATATAGCATGAGTTAGAAGGATAGAGAGATACTTCATTGCATGACATAGATAATGAAAGAAGGGAAATTTCCTAAAACTTCTTGTAGCCTCTTCCCCATAAGTGTGGCGCGCTTCATACCCATTGAAAAGACTCTACTCAACGCGGCTTTCAGACACCCTAGGACACTCTAAACCTTTTCTCTGATACCAAGTTTATCATGGTTTGAACATAGGCCCAGATCTAGACACAAAATCTAAAACCATGAATGGCTCCAAGTCGACCCATGGTATGAACATGATAACGAAAGGTCAACATTAAGCAAAACTGATAACTGAATTATGAAATAATAGAAGTCTAAATATGCATCAACCATACAAAGTCAATACTGACAAGCTAATATTCTAAACATTGTCTGAAAAGCCTCTAACATAACTAAAGAGTTGATAGGACAACATCCCCAACTAACTCACTAAAATTCTAAAAAATGAAATAACATGATCAAACACTAAGCTGAAGGTCCTCAGATGAAGAGGACTCACCAACAACACTAACTGAGCTGGACTGAGGGGAAACTAAAGTAAGAGTGGAATTGAATCTAAGTGTCTAAACCTGTTTCATGAAACGATACATCATAGAGTATACAGTTGGTACTTGGAATGTATTGAGTATGGAAGGTAAGTAAAATAGGCCAAGTATGTATAATTGAAATCATGCAAATAACATAAATCATAAGAGTAAAGACTGCATGCTAGTATCTGAAAACATGTATAGTTCATAAATTGAATTTCACATCTGAGTAGAATGAACCAAAGATGAAAATAGAATCATATGGTTTTTCGTAACTGAAATCATAAGTAAAAGCTTATAATCTGATCATTAGCTCAAACCTGCTAAAACATAGGATCATAGGTCATAAACATGTATAACTAAAATTAAGAGGAACAATTGGTGAATCATCATATAACTTACACCATCCTAATAGAGTTTATGTGATGCCCCAACTATCACACTCAAGTTGGCAGAGCCATCCAAAACCTTTCTAGGGCTAAGGACGCTACAATGATATTGATATCAAGCTGAAGGCTCCTTGTGGGCGGGGAAAACTGTTACACCCCCTAAGTTTCCCGGCACATAGATGGCCTATTCGCGTGTTGGTTAAGTGTATTTGAAATCCATACATGCTAGAAAAAGGCCCGGGAAAAGAGAAACTTGTCGAACCATCGCGGAAGGAGCTACGGCAGAGCCCCTCCGCGATGGCAGCGTGTCACGGAGGCGGGGCCTCCGCGTTGGCTCCGTGACATGTTGGCCTTGATCAGGCACAAGTATATAAAGCCCCACTTCGGTTTTAATTCATTAAATCATCAATAATTCCAGAAGCTCACGAGAGAAACAGAGAGAGTATGAAGGGGAATATAAATTATCGCTCGATTACGCTGTCAAACATAGTCCAAATCCAAATTAACCTCAGATACTGAGGTATTTAGCAGCAGGGAGCATTCCTACGGATTTAGTTTCGCGAAATTC
>JACEIK010003868.1:66050-87126 GCA_018107945.1 Datura stramonium
GGGAGAAATAGCTGGAGTACTGACCGAGCCTCGTCCGACAGTCGGATAACTCGAGGTTAAGGTATGTAAAGCAGTTTCCTTGGCAAGTTAGAGGTTTTAGCAGTATAAATCATAGTAAACTCCGTAATTGAATTCTTGGAGTTGAATGTTGAGTATTGAGTAAGTTTAGTAAATCTGGTTTGCGTTGCCGTATCGTATCGTATTCAGTCCGAAAGTTAGTAAGGCATGCGCCAAAGGGCGAGTTAGCATTCCAGATTCAGTATAGCCTATTGTATGATTAGCAAGCATGTTGTAGAAATAAAACGAGATTTTCGAGAATAAAAGTTAGTAAAAAGTAAAATCGAGATAGAACAAAACGGTTTTATGGCTCTGGTAGCCATTGGAGCAGCAGATGTAGCTCTGGAGTAGCCATTCGGGCAGTTATCTGGCTACAGTTGTAAAACGGTTTAATAAAGATTACGAGAATCGGTATAATCGGTAAAAAATCGAGTTTAGTACAAAAAGAGATCGAATAAAATCGGATTTCGAGATAGTCTTTTCGGAGAGTTATACATACTTGCTATTTATATGTGCTATTTGTTTGTTGAGACTTGATGTGGCGTGAGGAGCACCGTATTGGCGTCGCCTCCCACAGGTTGGTGTCGTGTCACCCAGAGCGGGTGGGTTTCACGTCACTCCAGGGTGGCATGCGCGTCCCGGCCCCGGACGAATGGGATCAACTTTCCCCATATCGGTCACGATCGGCACTACATTACGGACAGCCTGACGGCAGTGTCAGGGTAATGTCGATACGAGATATTCCCTTTGTTGGGTTTGTGTCCGAGGGAATTAGATACGATCCATTTCGAGATAGCCACGATGAGCGGTGTCCGAAGCAGACCCTACTCTACATTAGATGCGTCTGAGAGTCCCCGGGGATTCGGACCACGGTTATTTATATCGGGGGCTATGGCAGGGCCGAAGAACCCGAGGCGATAGAAAGTGCTCCTAGTGACGAGATAGTGGAGGTTTTGCGTTATTTTTAGGTTTGGTTTTGGCCGGGTAGGGAGTACATAGATTGTTTAGCTTGGCTCTATCCAAACTATGGGGGTTGGAATTGTCTCTTGCTTGCCTCTTGGTATATCTATTTATGTGCTATATCTAGTTAATAGGCGGCCAGCGCGTCGCGTCTACGGTACGCCTACGCTATGATGCAACAGTTCGGATTATATCAACTTCTTTTAGGTCAGTTATCTCTTTGCCATACGAAATTGCATATTTATACTATATACCAGTTGTATTCGGTTGTTTATTTCGATTACTTTTCATGCTCGGTACCGGTGCGCGCCCCGATGGGGTCTTTGCATTACTTGCTGCGAGTACTCATAGGCGAGGATGCGGTCCCTCGTGATTCCATTGACCATTAAGTCATCAACTCTTGTCATCACGGTCACGATTCCCGGAAGGTGTAGCTCTTTCCTTTTGATATGCAGTATGGGTAGGTCGGGAATTTTTGTCCGTCATTTCTATTATTACTCATAGAGGCTTGCAGATTACATGTACTATCTCCTGTGAGTCGATTGAGCCGGTACGTGTGAGGCGTACGATTTTGTTATAGGCTTTGTTTGGTATTTTTATGTTGGCGTGTGGGGCCATAAGTTGATAGTAGTGGTGACCTTGCGGTCACGTAACTCCGGTTATTTTCCCTATGTTAAGTTTCGGATGACTAAAACTGACATGGTAGCCTTGTCGGCCCGCATAGGTTCCTTGATATTAGAATATTTACGGTTGTTGTTGATGTATTCACGGTGTATAGGCCCGATTGGCGGAGAAATTTGTGTTTACGGTCGTTATATAGCCTTTGTTTCGAGAAACACGAGATAGAGCTTCTTGGAGCACCGAGATGTGCCTAGGCCCGCGATTAGCAGTCGGAGTCCTACTAGGGCACCGGTGCAGTCATACCCCAGTGGGCGTGACATAAAATCGATCAATCTTTGAAAATCTCAAGCCAGGCACCAGATGTGCCTAGGCCCACCAGTTAGCAGTCCAGGTCCTACTAGGGCACCAGGTGCCAGTCATACCCCCCAGGGCGGGGCGTGACATAAAATCTGATCAATCTTTTGAAAATCTCATTTGATTTGAAGGTTCTTTTAATTTTGGTTAACAAGAAAATCAAAAGTCAATTAGGGATTGTAAAGGTCATTGTAGCACCTTGGATTCAAAAAGCTCATTGAATATGTTCTTGGTGTTCTTAAAAGTGTTTATGTATATATTTGGTTTCCTATTATTCTCTTTCTAGATATGATACAAGAAAAAGTAAAGGATAGACAAAGGATAACTAACTTGACACAAAATTGGAAGGAAAAACAACCCTTGTTAAGGAACAAGGACCTCAAATCCGCAATCCAACAAGCACCAAGTTCTTAGAAAGACCTTAAGGGAGATTAATTACCTTTGAAACTCTCCTCTCTACACAATTAACAATCTAAGGCTAGGCAAAAGCTTAGAAATGTATTACACTCAAAATATGATTTTTTAAAAGTCATCCAAAATTCCCATTCAAAATTACAAGAATTCCTATTCATACTAAGTAAGGAAAAGAAGAGACTATTACAAATATGCCCTTAATGAGTAAGGGCCTTGTTTAGTTCTCTTCCTTTTTCATAAAATCAATGAATGGACATTTGCAACATTAACCCATATTATTTATAAACATGGCCACCTTGCACTCCCGTCTATCCTTCACCCTCCCAAGCTATCATTAATATATAGGTACCTTGGGTTGCATCATTCTCCCCTTCTTGAAAAGGATTCGTCCTCGAATCTAGACCTTGTAAAAACATAGAGAAGACAAACAACAACAAGGACCTCATAGCATGATGGTTAGCACAAGAGTAATTAGGTCAAACCAACACGCATATAATCAAAGGGCCACCTGGGTCAAAAGGAAATGATTTCAATCCATTTTAGTCTAAACCACAACCAATTATCTCAATAAAAACCCTTATCTCACAAGGCAAGCCCTAAAAGCAGCCATGAGTATCATCATAAGTAAAAATTAAAGAAAGGTGTCTGACAAGGCAACTTCATTCACAGTGTCCCAAAAGGTAAGATCATTGATAGATACAAAAAAATCACCAAGCACATTATCAAGAATTAGGACACTCAAAGACGAAGTAACTATGTGATCATAAACATCACTCTCTTCGTCAACATTCCATAGTGGGTTATCATAGAAGGTATATCCATGGATAATAGCTACACCACTATCATATTGAACAATACTATGCTCGATATTAGAAGAGATCTCATCATTATCAAATAAGACATTGTACTTTAAGAGAGAACAATCAAATGAAGATGAAGAGTCAAAGCATGCAATATCATTCTCAAAAAGATCAATGCCATCATTCAAAGAATTTTCATTCACGTAACTTTTATGAGCAACACAAGTAATAGGATCCAAAAGGAAGATGCTCAAAGTGTCATGCTTTTTCAAATGACCAAATCCATCCACATCTTCACTAAATTGAGACTCATTAACCATATCACAAAATTCCTCAATTAGTGTACATGTATCACAAACAAGTTGATCATTACAAGTTTCAAATGATAATGTACTGTCATTCACATCGCAAGTGTTAACAATAGGTGGACACAAATCGGTCTTGCAAGAAGAATCGATTCGGTCATCAAAAGGATCAACTAGTGTTTGGGTACTCTCAACATCAACATTATCAATACATGGAAGAGAATCATTAAGCACACAATAAGATAAGCTATCACTAACACTTTATTCATTGAAAATATTTTAAGTGTTAAGTTTAGCAACTATACCTTGACGTTCACAAGAATGATCATCCATACCCTCACTTATCATGGATCTCCTCATTAGATAAAATGGAATGGTGAGCTCCCATTCTTGAGGCGTATTCTTGATTACCAAAGCCCACTTGTCTAGTCCAAAAGGAACACCAACGTCATCACCATCCCCACAATCCTCATCAACTACAACATCACCCTCCACTTGGGCGTTATCAATTTCAACCCCCTCAATAACATCAACATCATCATAACAATAAAGACCATCGGCCAACACAATGAATGCCCTCCGATTGGGGCACTCACTCATCTTATGACCAAAACCTTGAATTTTGTAAAATTTAAGAGGGAGAGTCGTGTTACCTCCTTCCTTTGGAGGAAGAATGGGAGTTGGCCGCTCCACTTGATTGCTTTCAATAACGGGCCTCTTGACATCTTGCATGGTACCCTTGTCCCTTTGCCACTTGGAAGAAGAAATTCCTCCAACATTGTTGTAGTGCCAAGTACCTTTGAAACCCCTTAATTTATCAAGCTTATCCTCATGGAGCCCCACCTCTATCTCAATAGCCACCTTAAGAGTTTCATCGACATCACGATAGTGGTAGAGTCTCATGCGGGAAAAAATATCCTTACTCAACCCAACTCTAAGCCGAGTCATAGCATTTAAAGGATCTTTAGAAAAATCGATCCGTATCTTTAAGAGTTGGAACTCATCATAGTATTGCGCTACACTTTTGGTTCCTTTTTGTAAAGTGTAGATATTCTTTAGTTGCTCTTGGAAGTACCTCTCGAAACTATACTTTCGCCTAAAAAATGCTTTCAACTCTTCCCAAGGTGGGGTGGGAGACAAACCATGCATTCTTCATGCCTTAACTTGACTTTTCCACCATGTGGAAGAAAAGCCCTCTAATTGAGCAATGAAATAAGACAACTTCCAGAATCAGACATCTCATTTGTCAAGAAGATCCTATCACATTGCATCACCTAATCAATAAAGACATCTGGGTTGTTTTCACCTTTGAAGGAAGGAAGAGTCACTTTGATGGAGTTGAGACTCATGTCCCGACCTCCATTGTTGCCATTTAACTCATGAACCCCATAAGGATCCTCAACATAGAACTCATCATGGTAGCGCCTGCCACGTTGACCATCTCTTCGATAAGCACCTCTATTTCTACCCATGTGATGGATAGGACCATGTCGACGTCCTCTTCCACAGTGAGGACCTTGAAAGTTCATGTGTCGCCCTCTCAAAAGATTGTGGTAATCATTGGTAAAATCATCAAACTCCTCTTGGAACTCCTCATGGAATTCACCATCCAAAGGTTGGGCATTGCGATTTGGACGGACATTTTGAATTGGAAGATGGTATTTGGTGGAGGAAAAGGCATATGTGGGTGTGGTGGAGGAGCATGTGGTGGTGGAGGAACATATGGTTGTGGTGGAGGAACATATGGTAGGGTAGTAGTAGGTAATGGGGTGGTAGAAGATGGTAGGGGAGTGGTGGAGGTGGGGTAGAATATTCTATGAATAGTCCATGGTGAAATTTGGGAAAAGGAGTCATGATGAACTCCACTTGATTGTCCATGGTGATAGAAAGGAATAGAGTCTCTATCCCTTGACTTAAGATCCAAAAAATGATTTTCCAAGTTATCCATCCTCCCTTCCACACGGGAAGATAAAGCGGTTATCATGTTGACCACATCATGCAAAGTGGGTTCCTCGGTGGGCACCCTATTCACCTCTTCTTGATTGGTCATTGTACCTATTGAAGACACAAAAAAACAAAGCAAAAAATCTTGTTACGTTAGTGAAAATAATTCACACTCTCTCAAGGAATGCTCACCTTAGATGCCGAATAATTACCATGATCAAAGATTGTAGCTTGTGTAATTTGTTGAGATTCAAGTGGCCAAGCTCAACTCAAGGTCTAGAATGGATTCTTGTTGACTCAATGAAGAAATAATCAAGCTAACGTGATGGAATAAAAAATGTTTAACGAGGATAAAGAAAAAAAAGGTAGAAGAAGAAGCACGAAAAAATTCGGACTTAAAAAAACTAAGTAAAAAAAGTAGGTGAAGTACTTGATGTTAGTAGTTTTTGGGAATTAAAGAGATGAAAAAAAATGAAGAACTAATTAAACAACTAACTAATGTGTTATTAGATGTTAATTAGCATATAAGTCAAAAGAAAATGAGTTTGGAAGAAGAATTGTGATGTTTGGACACAGAAAAATTTTGGGGTCCAAAAAGTCCCAACACTTATAAAAATTTTGGTTAAAAAGCCAAAAATCTACATACTTTCTCTTTGAAAGTGAAATCTACAAGTGAAATCTACATACTTTCTCTTTGAAAGTGAAATCTACAAGCCAAAAATCTACATACTTTCTCTTTGAAAGTGAAATCTACAAGTGAGAGTGGGGAAGGCTGGAGCTACTTCAGCTGATGTGGCTGCTGACTGGTGCTGAGTGAGTGCTGACATGGCTGCTAACTGGGCTGTTGAGTTGACTTCTTTATTGGCAGTCCAGTGGTAGATATCTTCTGACTTGGCGCTGGCATTGCTGATGACGTGGCATCCACATGGATTTTTGTTTTTACAAATCTGTTTTTTTTTTCAATTTTGATTTTTTTTCAACTAATAATTTCCACAAATTGACCCACTAACACATTTTTCACAAAAATAAAGGGAAGAAATGGATCAAAAGTACCTTTGGGTCTTCTTCTTCACGTTAAAGATATGAAGATCTTCAAGAACGTTAAGAACAAAATACTTGACCAGAACTTCTCCAAATGAGCTCAAAATTTAGGATTATGTTTCCTTGATGTAGAGAACAAACCCCAATTAAAATTAAGCTTTAATTTAATCCCAATCAATAAGACCTCATTGCAACTTTCATAAAGACTTCGAACCTTCAAAGTATTTAATGGTGGAAGCTTCTGTACAACTCTAAATCACTTCAAACTTTAGGATTATATTCCCCTTGATGTAGAGAAGAAAACCCAATCAAAATTAAGCGACAAATCAAGCTCCACCAATGAAACCCAATTTTCAATTTCTTCAAGTCTTCAAGCTCCAAGGTTTCCAATGGTAGAATAAATTTCCAACAGAAATCCTAAGATCTGGACTCAAAAAACACTATGGAGAAAGAATCTAGTGTCAAAAACACAATAAAAAATAAAGAAAAACATTTTGGATTTTTTTAAATTTTGAAGGAATTCTAAATTTTTCTTTTGAATTTTTTAATTTAATACCTAAATCCCAAGATTAGTATTGTAAGAGTAATACTAATTCTAGCTGTAGATACCAAATGATACAAGAAAAAGTAAAGCATAGATAAATGATAACTAACTTGACACAAGATTGGAAGGAAAAGCAACCCTTGTTAAGAAACAAGGACCTCAAATCCGCAATCTAACAAGCACCAAATTCTTAGAAAGACTTCAAGGGAGATTAATTACCCTTGCAACCTCCTTTTTACACAATTAACAATCTAAGGCTAGACAAAAGCTTAGCAATCTACTACAATGAAAATATGATTTGTACAAAGTAATCAAAAATTCCCATTCAAAATTACGACAACTCCTATTTATACTAAGAAAGGAAAAGAAGAGACTATTACAAATAACCCCTTAATGAGTAAGGGCATTGTTTTGTTCTCTTCCTTTTTCTTGAAATCAATGAATGGACATTTGTAACATTAACCCATCTTCTTTATAAACATGGTCACTTTATGCTCCTGTTCATCCTTCACCCTCCCAAGCTATCATCCATATATAGGCACCTTGGATTTGATCAAGATACTTTAAGTATTTGTTCATATTAGTGTAGTCTAATTAGTTGTGCACATTTTCTTTATTTCATGTGAAAATTTTTCACTCTTCTCTCTTTATTTTCATTTAGTACTTCTTTGTTTCCACTCTGTTGTAGTTTTACTTTCCTTTTCATTTTTTGACATAAACTCCATTCTTGAACCAAATATCTGAACTTCCTTTGAAGTTTTTGAGTTGTTTTTTCATGGAAGAACTTTGAGGAGCATCCATTGAGTGGTAATAAAAGGCAAGAGTGGTGAGATTATATGAAGGCAAAAGCCTAATTGTGTGATATATAAGTGTTGACAGTGATTACAGGATACACACGAGGGAGTGCATGTTAGAGAACTATAATACTAATAATCTCTTATTTTAAAGAATGTCTTCTATAGATTCTGAAAGCAATTGGAATGAAGGAATGGAAGATTATAGTGGGGATGATTGGGAATCAGATGCAAAGAATAATTGAAGGGACATGTACTATAATTATTTTCATGAGAGTGGTGGCTATGATGACTCAAATACTATCCAAACCTATGATGAATCACATCAATTTTGTAATTTGAGTAAATCCCATAACCATTGTGATGAATATTGTAGTGATGAATCTTCTAATTATGATGAGACTAGTTATGGTGATAAATGTGCTAATGTTGGAGTTGGGAGTGTGAGTCTCTATTAAATGTACTCCAGTAAGATCTAGTTTGGGAAGGAGTCCTAAAAGAGGCCATGAGCTTTCTAGAGTTAAAAAGGTCTTTCAAATTAGAATGGAAGTATTGTCTAATATGTGCGCTACTAAAATTGATAGAAATATTTGTCACAACTTAGTCAAAACGTGGGTTTATCTTGATTTAACCATGCTTCACCTACACCTTCAAAGGAGTGAAGGTGGACAAGAGAGTGCTAGTGCAATTTAATCCTTGAAGACACAAGCATGAGGTATGGGGTGATGTCGTTCCCTTATTAACATGTAATGTCTTATTGAGAAGACCATAGTATCTCTATAGAAAAGTTTCCTATGATCTAGAAATGAATAGGTATTTCTTAGTGAAAGATGATGGAAAAAAGACTGCCCTTGTTTCTTTGGCACCTATGGAGATTAAAGAAGATCAATTAAGGGTGAAAAGAACAACAGAGGTTTTTGAAAAGGAAAAAGAATTCAAGATGGGAAATAACAACAGGTTTGTGAAGCCTAAAGTTAGAGTTGATCTTAGAAGTCCTCCAAAGGATAAAAGAGGGATTCTTGGAAAGTACATGGGAGTTAGTGCATTGACAAACTTCTCTGCACCAAATAAAAGTAAGGATGAGAGACAAAAGAAAGAGAGAAGTAAGGGTGAGAAACTTCAACACTTAAGAGAGGAAAAAGAAGAGGATGTAATGAGTAAAAAGAGTGAGTTGTCAAAAAGTAAGAATGAGTGGACATAATTGAATGGTGTGATTTTGAGAGGTAAAATAGAGAGTGAACCAGTGCAATTAAGTGATGAAAAAAAAGAAAGAGATTAAAAGAATAGAGTGCATAACTGTGAGAGATTCTTGTTCAAGCTCTAACCAACTAACTCATTCTTTTTCTAGTGTTTCTATTCAAAATGTGCACGTCACTGCAGAAGAAGTAAATGAAAAGTTGGAACAACAATTGCATGAAGTAAGGAAATTCAGTTTTAAAGAGGATTTGAAAAGTGTAAAAGCCAATGATTTATGGAACAATTTCAAGTTGAAGACAAATTTTACCTTGATTATCTCATGTGGTATGACCTTATTGACAATCTAATTGTTTCAACTGAAACTGAACTTGTACCACAAATTTATGAGGCCAAAGTTTTATGAGAAGATATAACTCAAATTGAGAGTGATCCTTCCTTTTTTAATTATTCTTCTCATGAGAGCAATCATTCACAATGTGATGAAAGAGAGGTGTAAGATAACTTGTGCGAACAAATCCAAGAGAATTTGAGAGAGAATGAATCTTGTTCACATTCTAATTGCTAAATCTTTCTTGTTTTAGTATCACTTCTCAATCCATGCAGAAATTTGAGAAAGAACCTTGTGAAGAGGATGATATTACGTCATTTGAAGAAGAAACTAATATTGGGAAATGTTTTAGAGTGTACAATAACTCATTGTGGGAAGAAATTGGAGAAGACATTAAAGTATTCTCTAATCCCTTATGGTTTGAGAATATCATTGGAGAAATATTCAGAAAGCAATGAGACAAATGAAACACTTGAAGCCATAAATATTGAGAATATTGAGCTAATTGAAGAATACAATAGCTCAAGTGTAGAGAAGGAAAAGTGCTCACAGGTTGCTAACTTCTAGTATCTTTATCTTGTTCTAAAGATTTTTTTACAAGTTCCATCCAAGCTACTTCTCAAAAGAATTTCTTTTGATCCATATCTTGACTATGGTATATCCAATGGTGAGTTTAAGTTATTTAGCAAGAGAAAATATTGTATGTTTGTTTGGTATTCATATGCTTTTGGTCTAGCTAATGTCCCTCTATTGTTTAAAGAGCTTATCAATTGTGTTTTAACTTCTTGTGTGGGTAATTACATTATTTCATTAAATGATGTAGTGCTTGGATATTTAAAAGGGGTGTTTGTGCATAAAAGAACAAAATGGGTTAAGTGGTTGCATGGTCACTACCTGCATTATTTTTACCAAATGCTTTCTCTATTATTTTTATTTACCTCCTACAAATTATGTTTATCATGTTGGTTGTAGTTATTGGTCATGCTTTGAGGACAAATCTTCTTTAAGCGGGGGAGAATGATAGCAACCAAAGAGGCTCAAATCTAATGAATGTGCAGATATAGTCAATGTCAAGATTTGATGAAGAATCTTCTTTAAGAAGGGGAGAATGACAGCATCCATGGAAGCTCAATGTCATTAAAAGAAATTGATAAAGATTTCGAAGTTCCATCGAATAAGAAATTTCAAGACAAACTTAAATGGGCGGCAATTAGCTATTAAAAAGTGTCTTGTGATGTAAGAAGATCGCAAGCCCAATGAAGATAATTTCTTCAAGTATTACATCTATTTGGAGGCCCAAATTAAAGTTTTAGAGGAGATGGAATGGGGCCCAAATTAAAGTTTCAGAGGAGATGGAATGGGGCCCAAAGTAAAGTTTCAAAGGAGATGGAATGGGGCCCAAATCAGCCCCCAATGGGCGAAAATATTGCAATAATTTTTTAATTAGATTCTATAATTATATTTAAACTTTTTTTAATCTATGTTGACTTCCTAGGACTTTGTGTGAGGCGGTTTATCATGCCATTTAGTGTTTTGGTTTAATATATGTTGTGTACATTGGTCTAAGTGTTGGCAGTCTTTTATGTCCCGAGGGAATATAATTTCTTTAATTGAGTCTTTGGCCAGCCCTTCTAGGATTCTACATAAAGGGGATTCTTTTTCATCATTGTAACTAATATTGATTTAATATATTAGTAGCAGCCTTGTGACTTATGGATACATTTGTAGGTTCTCTTTGAGTTATGCCCTTTTTGTTATACTTTGAACCATAGCTTTAATTTCTTCAATGGTAAGATTTCTTATCTGATAACACTTGATAACACAAAGGTTGGAAATTCCAAAACTAGAGTATGAGCTTAAAACAAATGTAGAAGCAAAAGTAGGAAACTAACTGAAAAGACTAAACAAGAACTAAGAGATATGGATTTGACACTATCCAAGTTATTACGAATTGGCTATAGGTAACCAAATGTCTTTACTAGAGAAACTAATCAAGTTTTGAATCGAATCTTGACCATTTCATGAGTAACATTAGAAAACAATTATTAAGTGTACCTAATCGCCTTTTAAGAATACCTAGAAGAAATCAAAGATAAAAAAAAAGAAAGTTATCTTACTACCATAAACTATGAATTAGTTAGTTTGCAAGATAAATTCAAAAGTAATCTGCCACAAAGATTCAAAAGAACTTTCAAATATATTAAATATTCAAAATCTTTAGAAGACATGCTTTAAACAAGAGATTGTTAGTAGTAAAGTTGTCTCATATGCACTCTCTCACGTGTATCTTGTAATGGTTGTCAACACTCGTATATTACAAAATTAGACTTTTACCCTCGAATAATCTCATCACTCTTGCCTTTTACCACTCAAAGGATGCTCCTCAAAATTCTCCCATGAACTAAAATCTCAAACACTTCAAAGCAAGTTTCAATATTTGGTTCAAGAATGAAGTTTATATCAAACAAAGAAAAGGACATTAAAACTATAACGGACTGGAAAAAAAAGATGCCCACAATAAAAATAAAGAGAAAAGCATGAAAAAATTTCACAAGAAATAAAAAAAATGCACACAAATCACTAGACTACACCAAGTATGAACAAATACTTAATGTATCTATCAAGAGAATAATAGGAAACCAAATATAGTGTATAAATACTTTCAAGAACACCAAGAAAATATTCAATGAACTTTTTGAATCCAAGGAGCTACAATGATCTTTACAATCCCCAAGTGACTTTTGAGTTTCTTGTTTACCAAAATTCAAATAACCTTCAATTCAAATGATAATTTCAAGAGATTGATTATATATTTAATAAATTAAAGTCCCCATATCACAAGATAAAGTATAGAATAAAACATGAAAGTAAAGAATACTAGATGCTACTATTCATGTCACTATTCACTTGAGGAAATAAATTTTTTTTGTCGGTTTCTATGATTCAAATCAGTAGATCATGCGTGTATAAGAATACTCAACAATCCAACGTTATGATATCACTTGATAACAGTACAAACAGTGGAAGACTCTAAAAAAGTTAAAAGATTAGAAAGGGGGAAGGAATTGATTCTTGAAAAAAGAAGAAACAAGAAATAGTGAATCAATTAAGAAGAAGTAGAAGAAGAAAGGGGGGGGATGGCCTATTCGCATGTTGGTTAAGNACGGCTGTAAACACAGCCTCCGGGCATCTGGCCTATAGCCACCCTATTGAAGAAAACCAAGCAATGATTCAAAGTAAAACAAAAATGGCATAACCCAAAGAGAACCTATAATGCTCTCCACAAGCCACAAGGTTTCTAACTTAGTTACAATGAAGAGAACAAAACACTTTATATAGAATCTTAGAACCGGTCACAGACTCAATAAAGAAATTATATTTCCTAGGGATATAGAAGGCTGTCCATACTTAGACCAATGTAGCCAACATAGATTAAAATAAAACACTAAATGGAATAGAAATTTGCCCCACACAAACTCCTTGGAAGTCAACATAGAGTAAAACAACCTTTAAATATATTTCTAGAAACTAATTAAAAAATTACTGCAATATTTTCTCCCATTTGGAGCTGATTTGGGCCCCATTCCATCTCCTCTTGAACTTTAATTTGGGCCTCCAAATAGATGCAAGACTTGAAGAAAATATCTTCATTAGGCTTGAGATCTTCTTTCATCATAAGACACTTTTTAATAGCTAATTGCAGCCCATTTAAATTTTATCTTGAAATTTCTTATTCAATGGAACTTCCAAATCTTTATTCATGACTTTTAATGACATTTAGCTGTAGTTGACTTGTATAGATATTAAGTAGTTGACTTTTTGTCTCAATTTTGACATTTTATGATATCTACGACTTTAAAGAGATAACAAAGTTCACTGCAGCCTTCTTTGAAAGGATTTTCCCACCTTCACGTATATTACAACTGAGGGATGAGATAAAAAACTTCAAACAGATAGCGGTGGAAGCTCCACATGAGGCTTGGTTCAGGTTTAAATGAAAATTTAAAGCAATGCTCAAATCATAAGCTTCCAGAAGAAGTTCTTTTGTAAATATTCTAAAGGTGAATCAACTCGACAAATAAGTTGATTTCTAATTACATGGAAGAAGGGTCTATTATGGTTCCTACTTTTAAGGAGGCCAGTGAGAAACTAGAAAAGTTTTCAAAGACCAACAGGGCCTGGCACATTATTGAGGACTGCAGTTGTAAACCACTAAAAGGGAATGCTAGTTGAGTCACAGAAGAGAGAAATGGAACGTGATCAATACATGGCCCATGTAAAAGCTCAGATTGAACTAATCACCAAGTACTTGGCCACTATGAATGCACAAAAGGTGTAAGTGGTTAATATGCAAAGGGAGACATCTAGGTATGAGGACTACTACCTCGATTATGCAAAAGAGGCTGATTTTGCTAACTATCATAGGTGGGTCTTGGCCAGTCCTTAACTACTTCTATCTTCAGAGGATCCACTTGAATACCCTCTCTGGAGACCACGTGTCCGAGGAAGGAACCTAATCTTAGCCAGAATTAGCAATTGCTATATTTTCTAAATAAACGGTCTTTGACAGTATGCAAAACTATTCTCAAATGGTCTGCATGCTCCTCCTCCATTCTAGAGTAAATCAGAATGTCGTCTATAAAGTCGATGATGAGCATATCCAAGTACATCTTGAACACCCTGTTCATCAAGTCCATAAGGCTACAGGAGCATTGGTTAGTCCAAACGACATAACGACAATTTCATAGGGACCATACCAAGTTTTGAAGGCCATTTTTAGAATGTCACATTCTCTGACCCTAAGCTGGTGGTATCTTGAGTTGAGATCTATCTTGACTGATCAAACAAGTTGTCAATCCTCAGTAGAGGATATCTATTTTTTACTGTGATTTTATTAAGCTGATGATAGTCGCTGCACATTCTGAGGGTATTGTCTTTTCTTCACACGAATAGAACTGGGGCACCCCATAGAGAGATGTCGGCTCTGATGAAACCCTTATCAAGCAGGTCTTTCAGTTGTTCCTTCAACTCCTTAAGTTTAGCTGGAGCCATTCCGTAAGGAGGGATAAAGATATGCTAGGTATCTCAAAGAAGGTCTATGCTGAAGTCTATCTCTCGCTCGGGAGGGACATCAGGAATATCTTCGGGAAAAACGTCAGGAAATTCATTCAAAACTGGGACTGACTGGAGCATGGGGATTTCAGAATTAGAATCCTTGACCCTAATCAGGTGGTAGATATACCCCTTTTAGATCATTTTCCTGGATTTAAGGTAAGAAATAAATCGACCCTTAGGTGCTAAAATACTACCCTTCCACTCTAGGACTGGTTCATTAGGAAACTGGAATTTAATGACCCTGGTTCTGCAGTCAACTGAGGCATATAAGGAACGTAATCAATCCATGTCAAGAATCAAGTTGAACTCGATCATTCCTAGCTCTATGAGATCAACAGGGATAGCTTTATCCAACACTAAGACTGAACAATTTATGTATACCTGACTGGCTCTAACTGATTCACCAACCGGGGTAGAGACTGAGAATGATTTAGAGAGAGTTTATGGATTAATATCTACTTGGACTACAATACAAGGAGTCACAAAGGAAAATATGGCTCCTAGATCAAGTAAATCATATACATCAATTTGGAGAAGGCACAACATACCCGTAACCATGTCCAGTGACTTCTCCTGATCCTGTCTAGAAGGTAGAGCGTAAAAATAATTTTGGCGTTGACTGCCACTTGTGCCTGAAGTGGTGCCCTGCCGAGCTGGGCAATCTCCTGGAGCTGCTGAGTTAGTAGACTGAGCATTTCCTCGTCCTGCCGACAGGTACTCTCTCAGCTTGTGACCCAGCTGACCAAAACCAAAATAACCCCTTTTTCCAGACGACACTCCCCTCGGTGATTCTTGCCACACTTGGGATAGGATGGAAAAGTTCGGCTACTAGAAACATGGCTCTGGGACTGGGAGCCTGATGCTCTACTCCTTCGGTCTATGCAAGATGAGAAAGAAGGGACACTGGTTGATGAGGGTGCTTGAGGTCTCTGTTGCTGCTGCGGGTGACTACTGCATCTTGACCTCTACTAGCCATACTCAAACTAGCCTATTCTCACCAACTTGTTCTCTCTCTGAATCTCCTTCAACTTCTCTACCTCAATCTACTGTGCATGAATGATGAGACTAGAGAGATCGATGTCTTTAATAAGCATCGCGGTCCTGCATTCTTTAAACACCAATTATGAAACTCCATTAACAAACTTGAGCATATGGGCCCTCGTCTTGCAACCATTTCCGAAGCATATCTCGATAGCTAAGTGAACTTTAGTGCATACTCTTCCATTGACATTTCTTCTGCCTTAAGTTCATGAATTTTGGCAGCCTTAGCTTCCCTCATCTCTGAAGGAAAGAATCTGTCAAGGAACGCCATAACAAACTTTTCCCACTCTATTCGACCTGCTCCATTCAGCCTCCCTTCCTTCCACTATTTGTACCAAATCTGAGCCACACCTTTCAACTGGTAGGCAGCCAGATTAGCACTCGCAGTGGAGGTAACATCCATGATTTGGGTGATCTTTGGTACCTCATCTATAAACTCCTATGGGTCCCCTTCTACCTTGGACCCATGAAATGCTGGAGGATTCATTCGCGTGATGTCCCAGAACCTGGCCGCAACTGCAGAAAAATTTGTATTCATTAGCACCACAACCTACTAGTTAACCTAATTAGTCATTGCCTATGCCAGCATCTGGATGGCGGCCTGAAATTTTGTGTCGGACACCTGGTCGTCCTGAGGAGCTGTGAGAGCTACTGGGACCGAACGGATAGCATTCTCGATCCTTCTACCATTTTCTCTCTTGGGAGGCATTGTTATCTGAAAAGAGTGGAATACGAGTTAGGAGGATGTATTAATATTTAAAGCTCTACACATGATAAGAAGTATGAATACAAGGGAATTTTCCTAGAAACGCCTCATAGCCTCCTCCTCAGAAGTGTGGCGTGCTTCACACCAATGAAAACAACTCTACTTAATACGGCTTTGGAACATCCTACGACACTCTAAACCTCATCTAATACAAATTTTGTCATGATCTAAGTCTACACCGTAGATGCGACACGATACTTAGGGCCACAATTGACCCCAAGCTAACCCATGGCATAGCATATTACTTAAAATCTAAATATTGTATGAAGAATTCAAGTGGAAGCTTGAAACATAACTGAACAAAATATTATAATCCATATATAATATTACATCTATTAACATGCTGAATTACTAATTCTATATGAAAGCAAACTAAGAAACTATTGAGTAGCTAGGACAAGTCCTCATCTAACTCTCAAGTCTGAAATCAAGAAAATAAAATTGAAATGGAAGCTAAACATTGGTCCTCAAAAAATGATGACTCACCTCAAGATTTTTGTTGAATGTCACCGGAGAGCGGCTACTCATGGTTCTGAGTTTGAGAACCTGTACCTGTCTCATAAGACGATACAACATAGAAAATATGCATTAGTACTTTGAACGTACAAAGTATGAGGAATATGAAATACACATACAAGCACTGAAAAGCTATAAGATGAACTAAAAAAGCACATGTAAGGACATAATGAGAATCATAAATACTATAAACACAAAAGTTGTTTGAAGGTCATAAGCATATCTTGAAATCTGGAGGACTGGACCGAGCTGGATACTGAGACTATACCGGGCTATACTGTAATATCCTATGCTATATTGTGGGAGACACTATACCGACATATTACCACGTGAGCTAGACGTGGAGTCCGATGTATACACCCTATCGGAGAAGGTCACTATACCTTGCCAGGGTATAGTAGTTGAGCTCGATGATCAGTGTTTGAGGCCCGTTCTGGCAGTAACCTACAGTGGCAACGTAGTTCTAGAAACCTGGGTGTGCTAAACTCCGGTTCAATTGGTTGTAAGTTATACTCCTACAAGAAAATCCTAATTTTAACTGACTAGATTGATAGCTCGAAACTATGCCCTAAGACGTAAATTAGAACTACTTATCTGGAAGCGTCCTGAGAATCTAGAGGACCTAATAACTTAAACATAGTTGTTCTAAGCCTTTTGAGTTTATCTAATAGCATCGTAACCGTCTAAAGAATAATCCGAGGATTGATAACTGAGACTACAGAGTTTTACTGAACTCCTCAAAAGACTAACTATAGTCAAACAGATCCGCTGATATTTCTGTAGGACACTGAGAATGCTTACTACTGACTAAACAAACTATAAGCTAATTTCTAATAAGGTATCGGTACTATCATGGTGAATTAAAAAGAAACTATCAGAATCAATAAACATTCACATCAGTACTTTCGATTATGCAAGATTCAAACCATATTTAAGGATTGGTTCTAAAACACATATTCATGGAAAGTGATACCGATATAACTATTAATGGTAGAAATCATCAATAATCACAATAATTATATCAAGAAGTAAATTTCCTAATCTAACTGAAGAACAACCCTAGTTCCTATATTTCACCAGGCTAGAACTGATAAAATTTTCTGAAGAAGTTTTAGGGCCCAAGGGAAGAGCAATTCCCTTTGTTGAAATTCCACATACTGGAGTAGAATTCCCTAAGAACTTCCTGGAAAGCTTGAGAAGAATGGAAGCCTAGTCCTTCTCTGGGAGAATTGTGTGAGTTCTTTGTACCGCTTCTGAGTGTTTGAGGGAGAATGAGAAAACAATTGGTCAATCCTCCCTAATTTCCCTTCAAAAAAAACCCCAAACGATGTATCTTAGGCGTTAAAATGATGGGAAGTTACAAAAATTCCCTTGGAAACAACTTTAAAATTTCTTCCCAACAGGTGGTACGACTCAACCTACAGGTCGTAACATAATCCTACAACCACACTACCTCTCGTGGTTAGGGACTTTGTTTCAACCCATTTCTCTGATGTTTTCCACGGATGCTTACTATGACCCGTACCAAAATCCCACGAGTCTTGCTACAATCCACAACTTACTTCTGAGACTTCATCTCATCTCTCTCACGACTTATCCTACGGGTCGTACCACTATACCACGAGTTGTACCATGACTAGTGGTTACCGTGGATTTCCTTGACTATTTCTCTGATTTTTTCTTGATTGGTCAGTATGATCCGTACTAAGAAATTATGACTCGTAATATGGAGTCATGGTTTCTCCAATCTTATTCATTATACTTTTCAATCCCCCCGTGACGAGTCTAGGTACGATCCGTACCTCAATTTTATGAGTTGTATTATGGCTTGTACTGAGATCTTTTATCTTAATTTTCTGTAGTATCAAGTTTTAAATCCAAAAGGCTAGTCTTAGGATGTTTTGGGGTGTTACAGAAACGCATCACAACACCCATCATAGTGGCTCCCAATGGGAGTAAGCCATTCAAGATCATGTGTGATGCTAGTGGTGTAGCTTTGGGTGTTGTCTTTGTACAAAGACATGATAAAATCTTTCATCTTATCTACTATGCTAGAAAGGCTCTTAATGTATCTTAAAAGACTTACACAGTCACCGAGCAAGAGTTGTTAGCTGTAGTGTATGCCTTTGAAAAATTTTGTACCTACCTCCTTGGCACAAATATGGTGGTGCACACTGACCATGCAACAATTCGATATCTAATGGATAAAAAGGATGAAAAACCTTGATTCATTCATTGGGTATTGTCACTACAGGAATTTAACTTTAAGGTGAAAGACAGAAAATGTACCCAAAACAAATTTGCAGATCCTCTATCCGGGTTGGATGAAGAAGGAAAAGTGGAAAGAGAGTTGGAGATAAATGATTCTTTCCTAGACGAACAGGTATTAGCCGCTTCACATGACTTGATTCCATGGTTCGCAGACTTCACAAACCACTTAGTGCATGATATAGTGCCCGAGAATATGAACTTTTATCAAAAGAGGATGTTTCTCCATGATGTTAGGAAATTTTATTGGGATAAGTCACATTTATTTAGATTTTGTGTTGATAATATAATAAGAATGTGTGTCCATGAAACTGAGATGATTTACATTTTTGAGGCATGCCATTCTTCTCCCACTAGAGTACATCATAGTGGCATTTACACAGTACATGATGCAATTTATGTTCCTTCAAGACTGTTCACATGGAGCCAAGAAAGGGAGCTCCAAGATCTACAAGGCCTCTTCATGAAAAATGAGGGACTTGAATGCACATGGGAGACATCCAAAGGATTACATGTTTGGATCATAGCTTTGGAAGAAGAAGGAACACAAGATGGCCAAAGTAGTGAAGAAAGTGGCTAGAAGTGAAATTGGCTAATCTTGATTTTCAAGGAAAAAGGAAGATCATCAAAAAAGGACCTTATTCAATAAGGGCATATTTGTAATATTCTCTCCTTTTCCTTATTAAGTATAAATAGGAGTTCTTTTAATTTTCATAGTAGATTTTCATGACTTTGAACAAAGAATATTTTGAGTGTAGTAGATTACTTAGCTTTTATATAGCTTTGGATTACTATTTGTGTAGAGAGGAGGGTTGGTTCATCTCCCTTGAGGTCTTCTTAAGAACAAGGTGTTTCTTGATTTGTGAATTGGAGGTCCTCGTGCCTTTTCTCAAGGGTTGCTAATTCCAACAACTTTATGTCTAGTTAGTTATCTTCCTTTAATTTTCTTGTATCATTTGGTATCTAGATCTAGGGTTAGTGTTGTTCTTACAATACTAATCTTGGGATTTAGGTGTTAAATTGAAAATTTTTTAAAACTCAAAATTCAAAAAAATCTGAATTTTTTTGTTTAATTTATTGTTTGTGACAATAGATTCTTGTTCCCTAATGTTTTTTGTGTCTAGATCTTATGTTCTTCTTGAAATTTGAGTTTTGGATGTCAATTTATCAATGAATACCTTGAAGCATGAAGTCTTTGTGAAAATTGCAATTGTGTCTTGTTGATTGGGGTTGAATTGGATCTTAATTTTGATTGGGTTTTATTCTCTACATCAAGGGGAAGAAACTCCTAAATTTGAGGTGATTTGGAGAAGTTTTGATCAAGGGTTTTGTTCTTCATGTTTTTGGTGTTCTTGAAGATCTTCAGATCTTTAAGATGAAGAAGAAGACCCAAAGATACTTTTTGTCACGCCCCAAAACTGGGGTAGGGAGCAACTGGCACTCGATTCACGATTGATCGAGAAGCCGGCTATATGACATATGTAACTATAACACTTAGGCCATC
Source organism: Datura stramonium (assembly GCA_018107945.1). Classification (NCBI taxonomy): domain Eukaryota; kingdom Viridiplantae; phylum Streptophyta; class Magnoliopsida; order Solanales; family Solanaceae; genus Datura; species Datura stramonium. The sequence continues at coordinate 86,620 of JACEIK010003868.1, forward strand.
CAGGAAACCTGTCATAATCAACTAAAGAATAAACTAGACCCATAAGGTCTCAACAATACGGGGTAAACAATCGAAATGCAACCAAGGCAATTAGTGTGCTAAACCAAGCAACAATAAGTCGACGAGGCCACAAACTGAATAACACCGTACACACTAAGTCCATAAAGCCTCTAAAGAGTAAACTGACTGATGGTCGGAACAAGGCTCCGACCTACCCATAACTGCATCTCAAAACTCAAGCATAAATAACTAGGCCCTAACTCCAGGAAGAAAGGAGCATACCAACCATCTGTTGATCTCACGAACTGCTACTCAAATGGCCATCCTGACCTCTACCTGCACTTGCGGCACGAATGCAGGTCCCCAAGCAAGAGGACATCAGTACGAATGAAATGTAGTGGTATATGAGGATGAAACTGTAACCATGAGATAACAATCCTGTAATAACTAACTTAGCACATAAACATATAAAGGATAAATATAACCTGGAACTCTGCAACCTGTAAT
>JACEIK010003868.1:89411-150427 GCA_018107945.1 Datura stramonium
TCTAGCGTTAAGTTCGTTCGCGTGTCGTCTTCTTTCCTTTTTACCAATTTCACATAGCAACTAGAATTTTGAACACATTTGATATCACATGCATGAAATAATATAAATGACCAGCTCACGGTGCCCACGCTGAGGGGACTTCAGACTCAATTTACAACTACAACCATAATCGTAAACAATATGCCTTCCACTTCACATTCGTTCAGTACAAACATATTTAACTCTTCATGCCTTCTATGATATATTTCTAATACTTTGGGCAGAATCATGTCTGCCTCAATAGGAACACAAAACATAGGAACATTGGCCCGATCAACAACAAGATTTCGTGCTTGGAAAATAAGAATAGGGATTCCTTTACATACCTCACTTCGTCGCGTCTTTTTAGCCAATTTCTTCCGCTTGCTAGAAACTCCGATACCTTCAACTTCCTTACTTACACTACATGGAATGAGTACTGTTTATGCCAAGTTCCCAATCACAATTCATGTCCCAAAACGTAAAACAAAACAGCCACATCATAATATAATTTCCAGCAATCCTACATACCTTAGGCGTCTTAAACTTGAGGTAATTCAAGAGAGTTTCACTTACATGCTTTTGGTGTTTAACCTCCCCAAAGGTGTGGTGTATTCCTTCAATAATTTGGATAAATTCCATCATCTATACAGCTGTAACAACCTCCCAAAAACGGGCAGAAACCTCAGTCAAATATCACATAAAAGACATATTGACTTTATGTCATTTCCTTACTTTAGCTTGCGAATTTGAGCGGATAAACCAAGTAGGAACACTTACCTTTCACTTGTGTATATCCCCTGCCCATATGGGGTTCCTCTTCAGCTAAATTCCATTCCAAAAATGTAGCAACCATGCTGCCAAACCGCAGCAACAACACACACCCACGCAACACATAAGTTCCAATTTCATTTCAAACATAACTTGTTAATTCATGATAATTCAAAGAGTAACAACACCACCTCATTTTGTACTAAACTCTCACCAATATGGAGGTAGAACTTCACCTCCCTACAGCCCAAAACCGCAGCATCTTGGAAGCCAAAAACTCAGCAACTCGACAATTAGAAGCTCACAACATAAGAAACCATTTCCAAGCTTTGACTATAAGGAAATTTTACCTAAGAATACAATTTCTTACCCGGGATTTGTTTTCACAACTGGATAGAGCTCTTAATTCTGTGAATTTTGAAAAAAAATAGAGGTGAAACGGAGTATAAATGAGCTTTTTAGCTAAAAATTTACTTCATAAAGGCAAGCTGGGCGGTGCCCGCGTGCGGCGCCCGTGCGAGGTGACCTCGCGCGCGCGCGCGCCTGCTGCCTGCCTGTCTCGGCACCCGCGCACATGGGCGCTTTTCTAGCCGACGGTGCTGTCTTCAAACGAGCATAACTTTTTACTCCGAACTCCAATTGACGAGCGGTTTTTTCACTGTAAACTAGACTAAAATATCTTTCATTTGATAGCCCATAGGACCTCTGAATCATTATATATTTGGATATATGTCCATTTGAAGTTGACCCTTATTTACAAACTTCACATACTCTTCTCTTTTCTCTTTGCACATGTTTCCCTCCTCATCTACGGACAATATACAACCCATAATCCCCTTATTATGACATATAACCATCAAATAATCATCAAAAAAAAAAAATCTGAGCTGGAACACTTTTGATCCATTTCTTTACTTTAATTTTGTGTAAATGTGTTAGTAGTTCCACTTGTGAAAAATATTATTTGAAAAAAAAAAATCTAGACAAAAAAAATCAATTTTCTACGTGGACGCCACATTAGCTACCACATTAGCGCCACATGAACCTCCTCTGCCATGCAGTTGCCAGTTAGCAGCCACACAGGTGCAAAATTCATGCCATGCGACTGACAGATCAGCACAACAGACTGCCAGCCCAGCTCTAGGCGCATCCGACGATGACTACTCATACCCAGGCGTGTGAGACGCAACTTCAGTGAGAAGCTTTTGCAGATTTTTGGATTTTTGGCCAAAATATTTCTAAGTGTTTGGACTTTTTTGGACCCCAAATTTTTTTGAAGTGTCCAAACTTCACTGTTCTTCCTCAAAAGTCATTTTTCTTTTGATTTCTACACTACTTAACATCTAATTAACATATTTAATTAGTATTTTAATTAGTTCTTCATATTTTTTTCGTCTCTTTAATTCCCAAAATCTACTAGCATCAAGTACTTCACCTACTATTTATTAGTTTTTTGGAGTCTGATTTTTTTTACTTCTTCTTCAATCATTTTTTTCTTTATTCTCGTTGAACTTTCTTGATTCCATCATGTTATCTTGACCCTCTCTTCATTAAGTAAAAAAGAATCCATTTTAGACCTCGAGTTGAGCTTGACCACTTGAAACTCAACAAAGCTACAATCCTCGATCGTGGCAATTGTAAGGCATATACGGTGAGCATTCCTTAAGAGAGTGTGATTTTTTTTCACTAACTTAACAAGTTTTCTTGCTTTGCTTTTGTGTCTTCCATAGGTAAGATGGCTAATCAAGAAGTGGTGAATAGGGTGTCCACCAAGGAACCCACTTTGCATGATGTGGTGAACATGATAGCCTATTTATCTTCTCGTATGGAAGGGAGGATGTATAACATGTAAACTCGTTTGTTAGTCCTCAAAACACGGAATAGAGAATCTTCTCCTACTCCTTTATATCACTATGGATAAACAAGTGGAGTCCATCATTACTCCTCTTCACCTATTTCACCATGGAATTTTCATAAAATATTCTACCCCACCTCCACCACTCCTCTGTCATCTTCTTCTACCCCATTACCTGCTACTTCCTAACCATATGTTCCCCCACCACAACCTTATGTTCCTCCACCACCACCACATGTTCCTCCCCCATAATCACAAGAAGAAGGTATCAGAAATAACTGGTTTTATTACGGGACAACTCATGATGTTCATATCGATCTATTACCTTTTCCTCCACCAAATACCCACCTTCCAATTGGAAATGTCCATCCAATTCGCAATGTTCAACCTTTGAATTGTGAATTCCATGAGGAGTTCCAATAGGAGTTCGATGATGTTCTCAATGAATACCACCACAATATTAGAGGGCCACACATGAACTTTCAAGGTCCTTACTATGGAAGGGGGACTCGACATGGTCCTATCCATCACATGGGTAGAAACGGAGGTGATTATCGAAGAGATAGCCACTGTGGTTGGTGCTACCATAATAAGTTCTATGTTGAGGATCCTTATGGGGTTCATGAGTTCAATAGCAACAATGGAGGTTGGGACATTAGTGTCAACTCAATCAAAGTGACTCTTCCTTCCTTCAAGGGTGAAAGCAACCCAAATGTCTTTCTTGATTGGGTGTTGCAATATGATATGATATTATTGACCAATTAGATGTCCAATGTCTGGAAGGTGTCTTATACCATTGCTCAATTTGAAAGCTTTGGGTTCCACGTGATGGGAAACCTAAGTCAAGGAAAATAGTGCCCTTGGATGATGAGGACTCACACTTCAACTGCCGCAATGGAGAATCTGAACTGCGGCAACTAATGGTATTGTGTCTGAGAACCTGAAACTGTATCATGAAACGATACAACATAAAAGTATGCGTCAGTACTTTGAATGTACTGAGTAAGTGGGAGAAACATAATTGAGAAAAAATAAAATCTGAGCTGAAATGACATGCAATGACCAACAAGAAACTGAACTGAACTACTGATATAATCTGAGATGGTCAAGATGACCCTATCTGATGGTCAAGGATGTGCCTTAAGTCTGAAACACTGAGGCTAAGATACTATATAGAACTGAGTTAAACTGAGGACTAGAACTGGACTGAGCTGCCTATTCTGAAACTGAACTGGACTAACTATTGGGAGATTCTATAACCGACATTTAAACACATGAGCTAGACGTGGAGTTCGATGTATACACCCCACCTATAGGACCCAATATACCTTGCCAAGGTATAAAGGCATGAAATGAGTGATTACAAAAGTCTGGGGCCAATCAAGAGAAGTAATACTGTAACCCACGCTAGCAACGTAGTTCTGGGAACCTTGGTGCGATGGAACCCCGGCCCGCTCGGTGCTAAGTTCTACTCCTACTGGAAAACCTAAACTGAACTACTAAGCTGATAGCTTGAACATGGGTTCCAAGACTAGTCAGGGACGTATAACCGCATGTACCTTGAGAGTCTTATTGGACCAGATTCTGAAACTGTGTTCTAGACTGGTCAGAGCTGCTTATCTTGAAGCATCGTGACCGTCCAAGAACAAGATGTAACTGAAATGGGGTCCTAGGGATGGTCAGAGCTATATACTAGAATGTCATGACTGTCTAATGGACCAAAAACTGTAAATCTGAGTCTGGTTCTTATAACTGAGAGGCACCACTGACACCTCGAAATAAGACTGAAGTCAAACTGATCAGTTGACAATTTTCTGAATATCACTGAGATTCTAGCATTCTAACTGAGACTAAACTAATATAATTCTGGAGAGATTCTAGATCTAACTGGTCTGGACTATTAGCAGCTAATAGAGAATTCAACTTATCCCAACAGTATGGAAATGTCAAAATATAGAGGAATTCAAGAATTATAGGATCTCCATTCAACGAACTAAAGTCATTCCGATCATGAGATATTTACCCAACATATATGTATAGCAAGAAATTCTAAGAATTCAGCCCAAGCATTCTTCATTCACAAGAGGGAATTTAACAAGAAAAATCATTACTCGAACAATTAGGGCTTACATTCACTTTTTGTATGAACACTGACAATTTTATAAGGAATTTAAGGGGATCATATCAACAATATATATGAAAATCATTCTAAATGAAATCAATGAAAATAAACATGAATACTCTTCATATTCGAAAGCTTAGGGCTTAAAACTAATAGAAGAAATTGAGGAGGATTTTGGGGACACAAGGGAAGAACAATCCCCTTTCTAAAACCCCATATACCTGGTGAAGAAACCTGGGGAATTTTCTTGAGAATTGAAGATAAAAGTTCAGCCCTAGCCCTTGCTCTGAAATACTCTGAGAGAGAATTCTACAATGTGTCTTTGAGGATTAACGTGAGAATGAGGGGAGGAACCGTCCAAACCCTCTAATAAGTATGAAATTAGGTCCAAAATGACGTAGTTTAAAGCTTAGGTGAATAGGAAATTACTAAATAGTCCTTAGAAGTTCGCTAGGAAAAACTGGCAGGTGCCCTTAACGGGTGACCGAACGACTCGTTACTAGGTCCAACGAGTCATTGGGTCCTCCTATCAAGTTCACTGGAGAAAACCCAATGACTCCTGACGGGGAAACTAATGAGTTGTCGCCACTGATGATGACTCGTTTTGGCCTCCCATCGAGTACACTGTTAACTTCTCAAATTCTTAAACTCCGGTTTGGCAACGAGGGACTTAACGAGTCGTGCGGCCTGAAAATTACTCGTGAGGTCGTCTGTTGGGAAACACTAACTCATCATCTTGGCATCCTTCTCACGGTTGACTCGACGAGTCGTTGGGTCCCTTAACGACTCATTGGGTGGGTCATTCTACAACATTTATGCAGTTTTCTAGATTTTCTGAATTAAGTCTCGGATATTGATTTTGAGCTTCCGGGGCATTACAATATCCCCTCCTTTGAAATATTCATCCTCGAATGTTAGAAAACTCAGAGAAACAAGAAAAATAACAATCAAAGCATTTAAATCTTCTCATTCAACTTCAAAACGACCGACATGACTACCTTCATTTTAGAGAACATAACTAAACTGAATTTTTCTTTTCATAAACACAACAAATATCATAAAGAAAATTTAGTTACATGAACTGAATTCAACAACTAGTTCAGGTCTTAAAACCAAAATTCACATTTCAAGCTACAACAGAGTCGTTAAAGAACCAGTGTGGGTATTTGGCCCTCATATTTGCTTCGGCCTCCCATATAGCTCCTTCAACTTGCTGATTTCTCCATAGAACCTTGACTGAAGCTATTTCCTTCTTCCTCAGCTTACGCACCTAACAGTCGAGGATCTAGACTGGTACTTCCTCATATGAGACACTATCTTTTATTCATACATTATCCAATGGCACAACTGAGGTTGGATCTCTGATGCACTTCTTCAAAAGTGACACATGGAAAACTAGATGCACAACTGCTAGTTCTGAAGGTAACTCTAGCTCATAGGCTACCTTGCAGATACACCTCAAAATTATATAAGGTCCCACATACCTTGGACTGAGCTTCCCTTTCTTTCCAAACCTCATCACCCCTTTCATGGGTGAAATTGTCAGGTACACCCAATCATCAACTGGAAACTCCATATATCTTCTCCGCACATCGGCATAAGATTTCTTGCCGCTCTGAGCTGTTTTCAACCTTTCTCGAATGAGCTGAACTTTCTGTATTGCCTCATTAACCGAGTCTGGCCCTATCAAGGTGGCTTCACCAACTTCAAACCACCCTATAGGAGATCTACATCTTCTACCATACAATGCTTCAAATGGGGCCATCTAGATGCTAGAATGGTAGTTGTTGTTGTACGCAAACTCGATAAGAGGCAGATGGTAATCCCAATTACCCTTAAAATCAATCACGCACGCTCTTAGAATATCTTCTAGAGTATGAATAGTCCGCTCAACTTGCCCATCTGTCTGCAGGTGAAAAGTTGTACTGAGCTTGAGTAGAGTGCCAAGTCCCTTCTAAAAAGACTTCCAGATATGGGAGGTGAACTAGGTACCCCTATTTGAAATAATAGCCTATGTCACCCCATGAAGTCTAACCATCTCCCAAATATAAAGTTTAGCATAATCCTCAGCTGAATTTGTGGTTTTGACTGGGAGGAAATGTGCTGACTTAGTCATTCGATCTACTACTACCCAGATTGAGTCATGCTGCCGACGAGTTCGAGGTAGACCCATAATGAAGTCCATGTTACTTCTTCCCACTTCCATGTGGGTATGCTGATATCCTGAGTCATACCTCTTGGTCTCTAGTGTTCTACCTTGACCTACTGGCAGTTTGGGCACTTAGCTACAAATTCAGCAATGTCTCTCTTCATGCCATTCCACCAGTAAATATCCCGCAAATCGCGGTACATCTTGGTAGCACCGAGGGGAATGATGTATCTCGAGATGTGTGCCTCAGCCAAAATCTGCTGTGTCAACTCACCAACATCCGGCACGCACAATCTGCCCTGGTAAAAAAGCACCCCATCTCCCCCTTGGGAGAAAGCCTAAACCTCCTTTCTGAGGACTGCTTCTTTAAGTTTTAATAGAAATGGACCTTCATCTTATCTGGACATAACTTCTATTATCAAGGATGAATCTGACCCGCTTTGCATTACCACACCACCTTTAGTTGAATCCACCAACTGCACCCCTAACCGGGCTAGCCTGTGAACTTCTTTCGCTCGCTCCCTCTTGCCTTCCTCAATGTGAGATACACTTCCCATAGACCACCTGCTTAGGGCGTCAGCCACCACATTGGCCTTTCCCGAGTGATATAACACACTCATGTCATAATCCTTTAGCAGTTCCAACCACCGTCTCTGACGCAGGTTTAAGTCTTTCTAGCTGAACACATACTGAAGGCTCTTGCGATCTGTGAACACATCCACGTGAGCCCCGTACAAGTAGTGTCTCAATATTTTTAATGCGAATACCACCACTGCTAACTCCAAGACGTGAGTTGGATTGTTCTTCTTATGGACTTTAAGCTGTCTGGAGGCATAGGCTATCACTTTGCCCCGCTGTATCAAAATGCAACCAAGTCTAACTCTAGATGCATCACAATGCACAACTAACCCATCTGATCCTTCCGGTAAGGTTAACACTGGAGTGGTAGTGAGTCGAGTCTTCAACTCCTAGAAACTCTTCTCACACTCGTCTGACCACTGGAATTTCACCTTCTTCTGAGTTAAATTGGTCAGAGGAGAGGCTACGGAGGAGAAACCTTCCACACACCGGCGGTAATAGCCTACTAAGACCAAGAAAACTCCTGATTTAAATAGGAGAGGTAGGTCTGGGACAATCCTCCACTGCTGCTATCTTATAAGGATCTACTTGTATCCCTTCGCCTGAGACCACATGACCCAAGAACATTATAGCCGTCAACCATAATTCACACTTGCTGAACTTGGCAAATAACTGGTTGTCCTTGAGTGTTTGTAGCACTATCCTCAGGTGATCTGCATGCTCTTTCTTATTTCTAGAGTATACCATAATGTCGTCGATAAATACAATGACGAAAATGTCTAGGTACTGCTTAAAGCCCCTATTCATCAAATCCATGAAGGCTCTAGGGGTGTTTGTCAGTCCAAAGGACATCACCACAAACTTGTAGTGACCATACCGAGTTCTGAATGATATTTTTGATATTTCACACTCTCTAACCCTTAACTGATGGTATCCTGACCTGAGATCGATCTTGGAGAAACAACTGGCTCCCTGAAGTTGGTCAAACAGGTCATCAATTCTAGGTAAGGGATATCTTTTCTTGACTGTTACTTTGTTCAGCTGACGGTAATCTATGCACATTTTGAGGGTACCGTCTTTCTTACGCACGAATAGCATTGGAGCACCCTAGGGAGAGATGTCGGGTCTGATAAAACCCTTGTCAAGAAGATCCTTTAGCTGCTCTTTCAACTCCTTAATCTCAGCTGGAGCCATTTTGTAAGGAGGGATGGAGATGGGAGGAGATCTGGGAGGATATCTATTCCGAAGTCTATTTCCCGTTCAAGGGGAACTTTGGGAAGATCCTCAGGCAATACAAATTGTTGGGGTCCTAGAGTTGGAATCCTTGACCCGAACCAGATGATATAGACATTCTTTGGAAATGAGTTTCTGGGCCTTAAGGTAGGAAATAAACCTACCCTTAGGCGCTGAACTGCTACCGGACCATTCTAAAACTGGCTCATTGGGAAATTGGAATTTGACAACTGTAGTTCTACAATCAACTGAGGCATAGCAGGAGAGTAACCAATCGATGCCGAGAATAAGTTCGAAGTCGACCATGTCTAGCTCTACAAGATCAACTGGAATTACTTTGTTCGGGATGGAAATTGGGCAATTTCTATACACTTAGCTGGCTCTAACTAACTCGCAAATTGGGGTAGAGACTGAGAATGGTTTTGAGAGAAATCTAGACTTATACTGAGCTGAACTTCTATATACAGAGTTACGAACGAAAGAGTAGCTCTTCGATCTAAGAGGGCATATACGTCTAGATGGAAGAGACGTAACATACCAGTAACTACATCAAGTGAGCTTTCCTAATCCTAATGAGAAGATAGAACATAGAAACAATTTTGGCGCTGACCGCCATCTGTACCTGATGTGTTAGCCTGCTGGGTTGGTCGACTTGCTGGAGTTGATGATGTGGTAGATTGTGATCTCCCTCGCCCTATTGACGGGAACTCCCTAAGCCTGTGTCCAAAATGTCCACACCCAAAGCATCCCTCTCATCCCTGAAGGCGTCCTACTGGGTGATTCCTACCACATTGGGACAAGCTTGATACTTTTTGCTGGCACTGAAACTCTGTGACTGAGAGCCAGATGCTCCGCCCCTCCGATCCTGGCGAGAGCAAAAGGTTGGGGCACTAGCTAAGCTGCGTACTGGGGCTCTTTGTTGTTTCTACTGCTATTGTTGTTGTTGTGGGCCGCTGCTACTGCCATATTTCTGATGGCCATAGTCTGAATGACTAGTTCTTGCCTTCTTGTTCTTACGCTCCATATCCTTCAACTTTTTTGTCTCAATCTGCTAGGAATAGACAATCAAGATAGAAAGGTTCATGTCCTTGATCAACATCGCGGTCCTGCACTCCTTGAGGACCAGATTTGACACTCCATTTACAAACTTTGGCGTGCGAGCCCTTGGCTCGGCTACTATCTCTGGAGAATACTTAAAACAGCCCAGTAAACTCCAGAGCATACTCCTCCACAGTCCAACCGTACGTTCATAAACTTTTCCATCTTAGCCTCCCTCAGCTCCCGAGGGAAAAACCTATTCAGGAAAGCTGTGTGGAACTCCTCCCACTCTACCGGTCCTGCTCCCCCTGGTCTCCCCTCCTTCCACTGCTCATACCAAACCTCGGCTACCCCTTTAAGCTAATAGGCAGCCAAGTCAGCACTCTCGGAGGAGCTGACACCCATAATATGGGTAATATTTCTAATCTCATCTATAAACACTTGTGGGTCTTCTCCCACCTTCGCTCCATGAAAATCTGGAGGGTTCATCCGAGTAAAATCCCACACCCGAGCAGTAGCTGCAGAGCCATTTGCGACTACTGGAACTACCTGCTGGTTGGTAGCTGTTTGAGCTAGCAATTGAATGGCCGCCCTAAATTCGGCGGTGATAAGGATTCATCCTGAGGTGCTGCCGGAGCTGATGGGGCAGGTCTGTGGACATTAGCAGCCTTTCTTCCATTACCACGTCTGGGAGGCATGGTTCACTGAAACAAAACAGAGCATGAATTTATAGAATTTGGACTTTAACGCACGATAAATAATATGAACAAAAGGGAATTTTCCTAATAACATCTCATAGTCTCCTCGTCATAAGTGTGGCATGCTTCACACCTATGAAAAGGACTCTACTAGATGCGGCTTTCAGACATTCCGAGGATACTCTAAACCTAGGGCTCTGATACCAAGTTTGTCACGCCCCATGCCTACACCCTGGGGATAACAAGGTACTTGAAGCCACAAGTCACCCCAAGTCAACCCTTGGTCTATCAGTTACTAGCATTCTGAGTAAACATGCACAATGGAACTTTGAAATAATATCATAAAATATTCGTGAGAGACAAGTCTGAAAACATAAATTTTAAACAATAAAATAATACTGATAACTTTGAAAATCATGTCTGTCTGAAAGCCATCTAATAGAGGAGTTGCTGGGACAAGCCCCCAGCTAACTCTAAGTCTAACTTAAACTAATACATGACTGGAAGAAGGAAAATAGTGCTCTCGGATGATGAGGACTCACACTTCAACTACTGCAACGGAGAATCTGAATTGCGGCAACTAACGGTGCTGGGTCTGAGAACGTGCAACTGTATCATGAAACGATACAACATAAAAGTATGCATCAATACTTTGAATGTACTTAGTAAGTGGGAGAAACATAATTGTAAAAAATAAAGTCTAAGCTGAAATGACACGCAATGACCTACAGGAAGCTGAACTAAACTACTGATATAATTTGAGACGGTCAGGATGACCTTGTCTGATGGTAAAGGACATGCCCTAAGTCTGAAAAACTGGGGATGAGATACTGTATAGAACTGAGTTAAATTGAGGACTAGAACTGGAATAAGATGCCTATTCTCAAACTGAACTGGAGTTACTAGTGGGCAAGTCTATAATCGACATTTAACCACGTGAGCTAGAAGTAGAGTCCGATGTATACACCCCACTAGTAGGACCCAGTATACCTTGCCAGGGTATAAAGGCATGAAGTAGGTGATCATAAAGTTTGGGGCCAATCGGGCCAAGTAATATTGTAACTTAAGCTGGCAATGTAGTACTTGGAACCTGGGTGCGTTGGAACCCCAGCCCGCTCGGTGCTAAGTTCTACTCTCACTGGAAAATCTAAAATGAACTACTATGCGGAATGCTCAAAACTGGGGTCCAAGACTAGTCAGGGACGTATAACTGCATGTACCCTGAGAGTCTTATCAGACTAGATTCTGAAACTGGGTTCTAGACTAGTTAGAGCTGCTTATTTGGAAGCGTCGTGACTGTCCAAGAACAAGTTGTAACTGAACTGGGGTCCTGGGTCTTGTCAGAGCTATATAATAGAATGTCATGATCACCTAATGGACAAAAAACTGTAAATCCGAGTCTTGTTCTGATAACTGAGAGGCACCACTGACACCTCGAAATAAGACTGAGTCAAACTAATCAATTGACAATTTGCTGAATATCACTAAAGATTCTGGCATTCTGACTGAGACTAAACTGATATAATTCTGGGGAGATTCTAGTTCTAACTGGTCTGGACTACTAGTAGCTAATAGAGAGTTCAACTTATCCCAACAGTATGTGAATTTCATAACATAGAGGAATTAAAGAATTATAGGAACTCTGTTCAACGAACTAAAGTCATTCTGATTCATGAGATATTTACCCAACAGATACATATAGAAAGAAATTCTAGGAATTCAGCCCAAGAATTCTTCATTCACTAGAGGGAATTTAAGAAGCAAAATCATTACTCGAACAATTAGGGCTTAAATTCACTTTTTGTATGAACACTGAAAATTTGATAAGGAATTTATGGGGATCATATCAACAATATAAATGAAAATCCGTCTAAGTGAAATCAATGAAAATAAACATGAATACTCTTCATATTCGAAAGCTTAGGGCTTAAAACTGATAGAAGAAATTGAGGAGGATTTTGGGGACTCAAGGGAAGAACAATCCCCTTGCTAAAACCACACATACTTGGTGAAGAAACCTAGAGAATTTTCTTGAGAATCGAAGAGAAAAATTCACCCCTAGCCCTTGCTCTGAAATACTCTAAGAAAGAATTCTACGATGTTTCTCTGAGGATTAACGTGAGAATGAGGGGAGGAACCGACCAAACCATCCAATAAGTCTGAAATTAGGTCCAAAAAGACGTAGTTTAAAGCTTAGGTGAATAGGAAATTACTAAATTGTACTTAGAAGTTCACTGGGAAAAACTGTCAGGTGCACCTAATAGGTGACCTAATGACTCGTTACTAGGTCCAACGAGTCGTTGGGTCCTCCCATCAAGTTCCCATTGACTCCTGGGAAACTGACGAGTCGTCACCGCTGATGATGACTGGATGTGACCTCCCGTCGAGTACACTGTAAACTTCTCAAATTTTGAAACTCCGATTTGGCAACAGGCGACTTAACAAGTCGTGTGGCCTGATAACGAATCGTGAGGTCGTCCATTGGGAAACACTAACTCATCATCTTTGAATCCTTCTCACGGTTGACCCGACGAGTCTTTGGGTCCCTTAATGACTCGTTGTGTGGGTCGTATGCAACATTTTTGTAGTTTTCCAAATTTTTTGAATTAAGTCCCGGATATTGATTTTGAGCTTCCGGGGCATTACATCTTCACTCATATCTCCCTCTTCTTTCTCATCCTCGCCTTTTTCACTCTCATATTTTCTATTTTTTCTCAAGATAATGTTTCTTCAAGTTGGATATTCATGCATTATGTGCCCTCTCCTATAACATTTATGACAATGAATGGAGCTGGAAGGTTTAGATGACTCAGGAAAAACAGATTTACCTCCCTCTTTCTCATCTTCTTTACCTCTACCCTTGTATTCTTGAGGTATAGAAGATACTTCTTATAATGATCATGGCTTCTTGGAAATGGTGTTTGGTCGTTTCTTCCATGAGCTAGCCTGCTACCTTCTTTTATTTTGGTTTTCTACTTTTACAGCCAAATCTACTAACTCATCTAAAGTTACATATAGTTGTATCTCTACTACATCAACTATTTTTCTATTTAAACCATTAAGAAATCTAGCCATAGTAGCCTCTTCTTCTTCCATGCAATTAGCTTTGATCATAGCCATATACATAGCCTTAAAATTTTCCTCAATATTCATAGTTCCTTGCTGCATTGATTGAAGAAGCTATTGTAGGTCTCTTTGAATATGAGAAGACACAAACTTTTTCTTCATTAATCTCTTCATCTCAGCCTAAGTTGAAATTGGTGGTTCTCCACCTTGTTGTCTATCCCTTATAAGATTTTTTCACAATATAGAAGCATAGTCAGAAAATTCAACAACAACAAGCTTAACCTTCTTACCATCTGAATAGTTGTGACAATAAAAAATGGCCTCAGCTCTCTGCTCCAAATAAGGTACAATTCTGGATCTCTTGTGCCCTTGAAAGATGACATCATCATCTTGATGCAATTTATGTTGTCACCTTCCAATCTAGCTTATCGGTCCCACCTATATGTCCCCATCCTATCTAGATTTACATCAAAATCATCAACCAAATCATATATAGGACTTTATTTATTCACTATGGGGGCATGGGTAAATTTCTCCTATTTTTCGGTCTAGGATTATTTTGTGGTAGTTCAACAGGTTGATTTCCCCTCCAAGGTTCAACTATAGTCTCATGTAGTTTAGCAATGACATCCTTTATCTCATGGAATTTCAAGTTCCATCTTTCAAATTATTGGTGCATAGCATTTAAATTAAAGTCATTTCTTGCTCGGATCTATGCTTCTTGAGCAACCTCCTTTCACCATCACTATAACCTGTATTAGACATTTTAAAGAAAATGGTGTACCACTCAAACTTTGGGTTTTTCCCTCAATTATTCTCACCCACTCTTATCTGTTTCCTCTAAAATGACCATTGGAAAGAGACTTTGTGGATTTATAATTAACTCCACCAATGTAAAGTTCTTAGTAGTAAAATAAGTAATTTTGGGGCACAAAAAAAATGAAGAACCAACCCTAGAAAGAATAGGATTTAGTTGAAACATGACTTGAATAAAAAGGAAAGGATTTTAGAAAAAGATTGTAACATCCTAAAAGTTCCTAAGATCAGACTTGAGAGTTTAAACGGAGAACGTAGGAAAATATTGCACCAGGTCATAGGATGACTTATCCAGTGACCCATGAAGTACTCCACGAGTCGTGAAGTGGGTGGAAGGTCAGTGTTGAGCCGTGGTCAGGGAGTGACCATGGATGGGGCCATGAGTCATGGTGTTCTCTCACGAATCATGAAGTGAGGCGTGGTTAAAGTGGTGAATTGAAAGTGGAATTTTCCAGTGGCGAGACGAGTGAGGACCACGAGTCCTCCAGTGACCTAAGTACTCGTTAGGTCACTCGTGGTCACTAGCAGTGAGGTTTTAACAGTCCGAATTCTTGGGGCATTTTTGTAACTTCCTGTAATTTTAATACCTACACTACGTCATTTTGGAGATATTTTCAAGGGGATTTAGGGAGTTAGTTGATGTTTACTCTTCATTCCTCTCAATCTCTCAAGTTCATTACATAGAAAACTCAATCAGTTCTCCCACGCCAAGGTCAAGGGTTTCAATTCTCCTCAGATTTCTCAAGTAATTTCTCAAGGGAATCTTTACTCCAGGTATGTGGGATTTCAACAAGGGGATTGCTCTTTCCTGGTGCCCCAAAAATCTTCCTAAAATATTTATCAGTTCTAGCCCTTTCTGAATCAATATTAGGGTTGTCTGTCAACTAGATTACAAATTTTCTTCTTATTATAATTTCAATGATTGATAAGATTGCAGTTATTTATACTTTATGTTGATATCTTTTTCCATGAAAAATGTACTTTGCCCTAATTTGTAAATATCATTTGAAGAGTCTTGCGTAATTGTCCTGATACAAATCTTGCTTGATTTTTGTTGTTCTTGTAATCAATAGAATAGTACAGTTAGATTATCCAAAATTTGAAGTATTAATTATTTGGTACTAGTCAGTACTTAGCCTTTTTAGTATCTTATAGAAATGTCAGTTAATCAGTTTAACTACACTCAGTCTCTTAAGGAGTTTATTAAAAACTCCATAGTCTCAGTTATTAGTTGTCAGGGTGTTCTTTAGACAGTTACAATGCTTTAAGCTAAAGCAGCTCTGGCCAGTATTAGAACTCTTTGTTTCAGTTATCAGGTCCTTCAGACTCTTAGGTTACTTCCAGATAAGTATTCCGGACTTACATCTTGGGACATCAGGTTCGAGCTATCAGCCCGGTAGTCACAGTTAGAAACTCCAATGGTAGTAGGTCTTAGCATCGAGTAGGAAGAGGTTCAGCGCACCCAGGTTCCTAGAACTATGTTGCCACCATAGGTTTTTAGCCTGAATGGGCATCAAACGGTGATCTCCCAGTTCAGCTACTATACCCTGGGAAGGTATAGTGGGCCTTCTCCGATGGGGGGTATACATCAGACTCCATGTTTACGTCACGTGGTTACATATAGGTTAAAGTATCTTCCATAGTATAATACAGTACCGCTTAGTCCAGAACATTCACAGTTTTCACTTCAGTTAGTTATTTAGATTTCAGTATGTAGTTATGATCTTGAGTCAGAACCTATGTTACAGTTATGTTCAGTGTTTATTAGTACAATTGTGTATTTCTACTATTCTTACTTACATCTAGCATATTTAGTACATTCAAAGTGCTGATGCATATTTTCCATGTTGTATTGAATTATGATATAGGTACAGGTTCTCAGACACAGCATCATTAGTAGTTCCCTTCAGGCGATTTCAGCATCATCACGTTGATTTGGTTCTATTTTGGTTCCCTACTTTCATATTTTAGAGTTAGTCGGGGGCTTGTCCCAGTAACTCAACAGTTCTTAGATGGCTTTCATACAACATCTGTTTTAGTATGTTTTGCACTTGTAGTGTATATTTTTATTACCGTATAAGATAATTCCTTTTTTTTTTGGGAAAGGTATTTAGTTATGCTTTTCTCAGCTTCCTCTCTTTAAGTCAGTATACCAGTGTGATGTTTAGCCATGTGTTAAACTTGGGGTCACTTATGGGACCAAGTACCATGTCGCGTCTAGGACGTAGAATCGGGCCATGACAAACTTGGTATAGACCCCCGAGGTTAGAGTATGCTAGGAAAGCCGCATCGAGTAGAGTCCTTTTCATGAGTGTGAAACGCACCACACTTATGATGGGGAGAATACAAAGAGTTGTTAGAAAATTTCCCTTTTGTTCATGATCTTTATCGTGCATTGAGCTAATCTCAAAAACATCCTCATAATCCGTACTCTACTATTTTCAGATAACGATGCCTCAAAAACAAGGAAATAGAAGAAGGAACAGGAACACTAATCGGCCAGCCCCACCAGCTCCAGTAGCTCATCAGGATGATTAGGTGTCCTTCGTTGAATTTAAGGTAGTGATTGAGATGTCGTCTTAGGCCGTGACCAACCAAGTGAACCAGCCGTTGGTGCCCGTCAATACCAATGGGTCTGCAGTTGTGGCCAGAGTTCAGGATTTCACATGAATGAATCCCCCATCTTTTCGTTGATCTTAGGTAAAGGAAGACCTGTAAGAGTTTGTGGATGAGATCTAGAAAATCACCCAATCATGGGTGTCAGTGCCATAGAGAGTGCTAAGTTGGCTACTTACTAGTTAAAAGGGGTGGCTTAGATTTGGTGCAAACAGTGAAAGGAAGGGAGGCCGAATGGAGCAGGTCCGGTAAAGTGGGAAGAGTTTGTTATTGCGTTCCTTTACAGATTCTTTCCTCGGGAGTTGAGGGAAGCTAAGGTTTCTGAATTCATGAAATTGAGGCAGAACAACATGACAATGGAGGAGTATGCATTATACTTCTGTCGACTATCGAGGTATGCTCTGGAAATGGTTGTTGAGCTGAGGGCTCGCATGCTCAAATTTCGTTAATGGAGTTTTGGATTTGGTTCTGAAAAAATGTATAATTGCAATGCTTATCAAGGACATTGACCTCTCTAGCCTCATCATTCATGCACAACAGATAGAGGTGGAGAAGCTGAAGGAAATTGAGAGGGAGAACAAGGGGGCGAGAATAGGTAAGTTTGAGTATGGCCAGTAGAGGTCAGGTGGGGGTAGTCGACCACAACAACTGCAACAGCAGCAGAAACCTCCAGTACCCTCCTTAGCTAGTTCCCTTTGTTTCTGATCCTAC
This sequence comes from Datura stramonium, assembly GCA_018107945.1. NCBI lineage: Eukaryota > Viridiplantae > Streptophyta > Magnoliopsida > Solanales > Solanaceae > Datura > Datura stramonium. The sequence goes on from JACEIK010003868.1 coordinate 107,084, forward strand.
AAGGACTGAAAGTGTGGAGCATTAGGCTCCCAGTTCTAGAGTGATGTCTCCAATAGCCGCACATTTCTAGCATGCCCTAAGTGTGTCAATAATCACCTTGTGGATTGCCGCTTAGGCAAGGAGGGTTGTTATGGTTTTGGACAGCTGGGCCATAGGTTGAGAGATTGTGCGTCAGTAAGACGGGGGAAGACCCACTCTACTGCCTCAGCATCCCTAGTGGGTCGTCCATCTCAGCAGGGAACTACTTTATTTATGAGTGGCGGGAAATGCAAAAATCATTTCTATGTTTTGTCTTCTTGTCGAGATTAGGAGAACTCACCTGATGCGGTTATGGGTATGTTGTGCCTTTTCCGCATTGATGTATATGCCTTGTTAGATCCAGGAGCCACACTTTCCTTCGTGACTCTGTATATTGTTGTTTAGTTTGATATTATTCTGGAAGTCCTCTCAGAACCATTTTCAATTTCTACTCCGGTTGGTGAGTCAATTAAAGCCAGCTAGGTATATAGAAGTTGCCCAGTCATAGTGTTGGGTAAAGTTATCGAAGTTGATATAATAGAGCTAGACATGGTCGACTTCAACCTCATTCTTTGAATGGATTGGTTACATTCCTATCATGCCTTAGTCGACTAAAAAACTAGAGTCATTAGGTTTCAGTTTCCTAACCAGCCAGTCTTAGAATGGAAGGGTAGTGTCTCAGTACCTAAGGGTCGATTTATCTCCTACCTCAAGAAACAAAAAAAGATTTCCAGGGGTTGCATTTATCACTTGCTTAGGGTCAAGGATTCCAGTTTTGAGACCCCGACAATTTAGTCAGTTCCAATTGTTAGCGAATTTCCTAACGTCTTTCCCGAAGATCTATCTAGAGTCCCTCCCGAGCAGGAGATAGACTTCAGCATAACCTTCTTCCAGTCACCCAACCCATATCTATTACTCCTTATAGAATGGCTCCATATGAGCTTAAGGAGTTTAAGGAAAAACTGAAAGACCTTCTAGATAAGGGCTTTATCAAACCCAACATCTCTCCATGGGGTGCTCCAGTGTTGTTCGTGTGAAAGAAAGACGATACACTTAGAATGTACATAAACTACCATCAACAAAATAGAGTTACCTCTAAGCACATGTATCCTCTACCGAGAATTGACGACTTGTTTGATCAGCTTTAGGGAGCTAGTTGTTTCTCCAATCGGGATACCACAATCTCTGAGTCAAGGAATGTGAAATTCTAAAAACAACTTTTAGAAGTCGGTATGGTTACAAAAAAATTGTGGTTATGTCTTTTTCACTAACCAATGCTCCTATAGCATTTATGGATCGGATGAACAGACTATTCAAGCCGTACCTGGATATGTTCGTCATTGTATTCATAGATGACATCTTGGTATAATCTAGGGATGAGGAGGATCTTGCTAACCTCCTGAGGATTGTGTTGCAAGCTCTAAGAGACCATCAATTGTTTGCTAAATTTAATAATTATAAATTCTGGTTAAAGTCAGTGGCTTTCCTCGGTCATGTGGTCTTAGGTGAGGGTATTAAAGTATATCCTCAAAAGATAGCAGTTGTAAAATATTGGACAAGACCCATTTCTCCAATAGATATCAGGATTTTCTTGGGTTTAGCCGGTTATTACCAATGGTTTGTAGAAGTTTTTTCTTCCATTGCATCTCTACTGATCAAATTAACTCAGAAAAAGGTGATGTTTCACTGGTTAGAAACATGTGAGAAGAGTTTCCAAGAGATGAAGACTCGAATCACTACAACTCCGGTTTTGACCTTTTCCAGAAGGATCAGATGGGTTCGTAGTTTATTGTGATGCTTGCTAAGTTGGCTTTGGTTGCGTATTGATGCAATAGGGTAAGGTAATAGCATATTCCTCCAAATAGATCAAGGTTCATGAGAAAAACTATACAACTCTTGATCTTGAACTAGAAGCAGTGGTATTTTCTTTGAAGACATGGAAACATTACCTTTATTGAGTTCATGTGGATATTTTAACTGATCACAAGAGCCTTCAATATGTGTTCACTCAGAAGAACTTGAACCTTCGTTAGAGGAGATGGCTAGAATTATTGAAAGATTATCACATGAGTGTGCTATATAACCCTGGCAAGGCCACTTATGTGGCTGATGCCTTAAGCAGGAAGTCTATAAGAAGCGTTTCTCAGGTCGAAAGGAGCAGAAATGAACTGGCAAAAGATATCCATAGGTTAGCTAAATTGGAAGTGCAGTTAGTTTATTCAGCAGAGGCTGGAGTTGTAATCCATAGTGGGTTAGAAACCTCATGGGTGGTAGAGTTTAAGTCAAAGAAGGATGAAGAGCCCATACTCTCACGCTGAAAGAAACAGTTCTAATAAAAGAGGTGGAGGCCTTCTCTAAAAGTGGAGATAGTGTACTTCGTTACCAGGATAGATTATGTTTCTAAATGTGGACAACTTGAAATATCGAATAATGGCAGAAGCACACAACTCTAGGTATTCTATTCATTCGGGTGCCACTAATATGTATCGTGACCTACGAAAAATCTATTGGTGGAATGGCATGAAGAAGGACATTGCAGAATTTGTAGCTAAGTGTTCGAACTTCCAACAGGTTAAGGTTGAATATCAGAGATCTGGGGGTATGAATCAGGATATCAGTATTCCTACTTGGAAGTGGGAGGAAGTAAATATAGACTTCATCACAGGTTTACCTCGTACTCATCGACAACACGATTCAATATGGGTGATTGTAGATCGGATGACTAAGTCAACACATTTCTTACTAGTTAAGACTATCATCTCAGCTGAGGATTATGCTAGCCAATACATTCAAAAGTTAGTTAGACTACAAAGAGTTCCCTTGTTCATCATTTCAGATAGAGGTACTCAGTTCACCTCGCATTTCTAGAAATCATTTCAAAAGGGACTTGACACCCAGGTCAAGCTCAGCACAGCTTTTCACCCACACACGGATGGACAAGCTGAACGGACTATTTATACATTAGAAGATATGTTGAGAGCTTGTGTGATTGACTTGAAGGGTTGTTGGGATAATTACCTACCTCTCATTATGTTTGCATATAACAATAACTACCACTCCAACATATAGATGGCCCCATTTGTGGCATTGTATGGTAGGAAGTGTAGATCTCCTATAGGATGGTTCCAAGTTGGTGAAGCTACCATGATAGGACCATACTTAGTTTATGAGGCTATGTAAAAGGTTCAGCTTACCCGAGAAATATTTAAAACAACCTAGAGCCGATAGATATTGTATGCAGATGTAAGGAGAAGAGAGCAAGAGTTCGTTGCACATGATTGGGTTTATCTGAAGATTTTGAATATGAAATGGGTGATGAACTTTGGGATGAAATGAAAACTCAGTCAAAGAATGTGGGACCTTACAAATTCCTAAGACGCATTGATCATGTGGCCAAAGAATTAGAATTACCTGCAGAGTTAGCATCGGTGCATCCAGTCTTTTCTGTGTCATTACTAAAGAAGAGCATTGGTGATCTAACCTCAATAGTGCCTCTAGAGAGTGTTGGTTTAAAGGACAACCTCTCTTACGAAGAAATTCCAGTTCAAATCCTAGACCGTCAGGTTCGTAAGCTGAGAAACTAGGAGGTCGCTTCAATAAAGGTTCTATAGAGGAACCAACTAGTTGAGAGAGCTACGTTGGAAGCTGAAGAACACATGATGGCTAAATATCCTCATTTGCTCCCTTCTAGTTCAGCTTCAGCATCAGGTACTAAATTCCTCCTCAGTACTCTATTAAGTTCTGTAGTCAGTAGCTCCATTAATGTTTTTGATATTCACCCTAATTGCATCAACACAATTAGTATGCCTATATCAGTTCGAAGTCAGTCACTTCTTCAAAAATCAGCTAATAGTTTTCAGTTTGGGATTACAACTCATTTCCATGTTTTTCAGTTTGACTAGCCTACATTCGAAGATGAATGTTACCAAGGGGGAGATATCGTAACACCCTAAAAGTTTTGTAAGATCAGACCCGAGAGTTTAAATTGAGAAAGTAGGAAAATATTGCACCAATTCATAGGACGACTCGTCCAATGACACGTGAAGTACTCCACAAGTCGTGAAGTGACTCATGAAGTAGGTGGAAGGCCAGTATCGATCCATGGTCAGAGGGTGACCACGGATGGAGCCACGAGTCTTGGTGTTACCTCACGAATCATTAAGTGAGTTGTGGTCAGAGTGCTGAATTGAAAGTGGGAATTTGCAGTGGCGAAAACAAGTGAGGACCACGAGTCGTCCAGGGACCTAACGACTCATTAGGTCATTCGTGGTCACTGGCAGTGAGGTTTTAACATACTAAATTCTAGGGGCATTTTTGTAACTTCCTGTTATTTTAATGCCTAGACTACGCCATTTTGGAGTTATTTTCAGGGAGATTTAGGGGGTTAGTTGATGTTTTCTCTTTATTCCTCTCAAGTTCATTACGTTTAAAACTTAGTGAGTTCTCCAAAAGCAAGGTCAAGGGTTTCAATTCTCCTAAGATTTCTCAAGAAATTTCTCAAGGGAATCTTTACTCCAGGTATGTGGGATTTCAACAAGGGGATTTCTCTTCCCTTGTGCCCCAAAAATCTTCATAAAATATTTATCAGTTCTAGCCCTTTCTAAATCAATGTTAGGGTTGTATGTTAGCTAGATTACAAATTTTCTTCTTATTATAATTTCAATGATTTATAAGGTTGCAGTTCGTTATACTTTATGTTGATTTCTCTTTCCATGAAAAATGTGCTTTGCCCTAATCTGTAAATGTGATTTGAATAGTCTTGCGTAATTGTCCTAATACAAATCTTGCTTGATTCTGATTGTTCTTGTAATCAACAAAATAGTACAGTTAGATTATCCAAGAGATGAAGTATTAATTGTTTAGTGCCAGTCAGTATCTTATAGAAATGTCATCTGATAAGTTTGAATATACTCAGTCTATTGAGGAGTTTAGTAATAACTCCATAGTCTCAGTTATCAATTGTCAGGGTGTTCTTTAGACGGTTCAGCTAGAGTAGCATTAGCCAGTCTTAGAACCCTTAGTTTCAGTTATCAGGTCCTTCTGACTCTCAGGTTACTTCCATATAAGTATTCCTGACTTATGTCTTGGGACATCAGGTTCGAGTTATCAGCCTAATAGTCACAATTAGAAATTCCAGTGAGTGTAGGACTTAGCACTGAGTAGGCCAGGGTTCAGCATACCCAGGTTCCTAGAACTATGTTTCCATGATAGGTTTCTAGCCTGAATAGGCCTCAGACAGTGATCACTCAGTTCATCTACTATACCCTAGCAAGCTATAGTGTGCCTTCTCTGATGGGGTGTATACATCGGACTCCATGTTTAGCTCACATTGTTACATGTCGATTATTGTCTGTCAAATAATATAGTACAGTATTTCTCAGTCTAGAACAATCATAGTTTTTAGTTCAGTCCAGTTATTCAGATTTCAATATGTAGTTGTAATCCTCAGTCAGAACCTGCATTACAGTTATATTAAGTGTTTATTGGTATAATTGTCTATTTCTACTATTGTTACTTACATCTAGCATACTTAGTACATTCAAAGTACTAATGCATAATTTTCATGCGGTATCATATTATGATACAGGTACAGATTCTCAGAAACATCATTGTCAATAGTTCCCTTCAGACAATTCTAGTAGCATTATCTATTGGTGATTCCTCTTCTTTCAAGGATGGTGATTTGGTTCTATTTCAATTCCTTACTTTCAGATTTTAGAGTTAGTTGGGGGCTTGTCCCAGCAACTCATCTGTTCTTAGATGGCTTTTAAATAATGTTTTGTCTTAGTATGTTTTGCACTGCTTGCATAGATTTTCAGTACCTAATAAAACATTTCCTTTTTTTAGAATGTTATTTAGTTATGTTTTTCTCAGCTTCCGCTTCTATTTAATTCAATGTACAAATGTGATGTTTAGCCATGGAGTAACTTGAGGTCACTTGTGGCACTAAGTACCGTGTCATGTCTAGGGTGTAGACTCGTGTTGTGACAAAGATGAAAATCTAGGATCCCCTCTTCTTGTGTTTATTAAAACCTCTCTCTTTTTTTAGAAACAATTAGGTGAGGAAAATTTTTTTAAAGAGAAATAATATTTTTTCTTTTTTTACTCTTTTTGTTAATGTTAATGTTCACTGCTATAGTACTTTTTGGAATGTTACTATTCACTGCTACAGTACCTTTTTTTGGCTCTTTGTTCAATAAACTCCCGAGATTATCAATAACGGAATCTTGATAGAACCGCTCTAATATCACTTGATAACACAAAGGTTGGGAATCCCAAAACTAGAGTATGAATTTAAAACAAATGCAGAAGCAAAACTAGAAAACTAATTGAAAAGACTAAACAAGAACTAAGAGATATGGATTTGACAAGATCCAAGTAACAATGAATTGGCTATATGCAAACCAAATGCCTTTACTTAATAAATTAATTAAGTTTAGAATCGGATCTTGACCGCTTCATGAGTAACATTAGAAAACAATTGTTAAATTTACAAATCGCCTTTTAAGAATACCAAGAAGAAACCAAAGATGTCAAGAAAGAAAATTATCTTACTACCATAAACTATGAACTAGTTAGGCTGCAAGATAAATCCAAAAGTAATCTGCCACAAATTTTCAAAAGAACTCTTAAATATATTAATATTCAAAATTTGATTTTCAGGAATGAACAAGGACCCCTTAATATAGTAGCAAAGAAGGAGTTGGTCAAAAGATATCATAACTAAAAATGGTACTTCCTAGGACCTAGAAAACTACCACCCACATTATCCTATGAAGTCAACATAGAACAAAACAACTATTTAATGGCCAAAAAGGCTTCCACACACAAAGTCCTACGAGTTAACATAGAGTAAAACAATTCTTAAATATAATTCTAGAAAGTAATTAAAAAAATGTTGTAGTATTTTCTCCATTTAGGAGCTGATTCAGGCTCCATTCTATCTCCTCTTGGACTTTAATTTGGGCCTTCAAATAGATGTAAGAGTTGGAGAAAATATCTTCATTTTGGACTTGAGATCTTGTGCCCATTAAGCTGATCTTCAAATCTTCTTGTTTGGGATATTTTCATGGGTCCTCTTGGAACTTCCAATGCTTCCTTAGTTGATGTTGAGTTTCCATGGATGTTATCAGGAGGTAACACTTCTCTACCTCTTAAATGTCACAAATGTAAATCTTTTGGTCATAAGATGAGCGAGTGTCCCAATCGGAGGGCATTCGTCATGTTGGCTGATGGTCTTTATTGTCATGATGATGTTGATGTTGTTGAGGGGCTTGACATGGATGACCCCCAAGTGGAGGGTGATGTTATAGTTGATGAGGAGTGTGGAGATTGATAGAATATTGTATATTAAGAACTAAGCCTTGGGCTGACAGTTAAGAGATAGTAAGATTGCGGTTCAGAATGCTGCGGTACGTCCGCCTACAAAGAAGTTAAGAAACTGCCGATGTAGAGACTCTAGTCTAGTATGGCCTAGAAGATAAGGCCCGTGGGAGCAATTATTGGTCTCTCAATATAATTCCAAATTAGGGCCACAAGGTTGAATATAAGATATTTTTAGGAATGGCGAAATTTCAACGGACCATAACTAAAGTGTATATGCTTGTTACTTCGAATGGGAGTGACAATGCAATGAAGAATGATAAGAGAAGGCGGGAGATATTATTAGACCGTAGAAGCGGTATATCATGTGATATGCAACTCGGCAAAGCATGTCGGAGATTGCGTATCACTACGGAGTGAGTATGTATTGTACATAGTTATTGATATGTATATATGGTCTCGAGATACTGTGACGATTTACAATAGGGTTGCAATCACACGGATTAGTTAGTGCTAGGCGGTATATACGGTTGCCTTTGCGGGACCCCTTGCCAAAAAAAAAAAGAGAAGAAGAGAAGGGGGCGGGTTAAGTGTGACTTACCAATGTGAAGCCATAGAAACTATCCTAGGTTCTCGGTTATTAAGTTGATTTATATGTTGTTGCCAGATCTAGGCTTTGAAGCCTACAAGAATTGTGCTTTGAGTAAGGTGATTAGACGATGAGGCACGGTTAGACGGTCTAACGACCGAGTGGCGCACAGCTGTGCGAGGGGAAGCATCCCTAAAGATCGAGTAACATTATCGCATGTGCCGGAACGAGTGGGAGGCCAAATAGGCACTTGAGAGTTAGCAATACCGAGAATTTTCCGATTGTGTTAAGTGGTCGTACATCGTTTTCCCGGCATGGTGAGTCGGCCTTAGTCGACTTAGTAGCTATTATGTAGAACACCCTGCATGAAGTCGGTAGCCATCCCGATCAGACAAGCCGTGGGCACCCCAAGAAAGGGTCCACATTAGTAGTGAGTGACGAACTAGTGCTTGGTTTGGTTCTCGTAAGATATTCGGATATGGAGCCCACAAGCGAAGGCCGATCTTTACGGAATGACTCATAAGGCGAAATTTCCGAGAACGGTAGTATAAATCCAAGTAGGTACGCACAAGGCGTAAGAATTTGGTAGTACCACCTTTGCCTCATTTACAAAAACAAAGAGATCAATAGACTCCCTGTGAAGATCCAGAGATTCATCGCACAGGAGTAAGTCGATTAAGCCCGGCCTTACGAGTTGTTCAAAGTAGAATAACCAAAGCGGTTAGATGCCCACAACTCACTTGATTATGTATGAGCTACGAGATGCTCGAGTAGGACATTTAGGGCATTGTTGGATTATTCTACCCAACATTCGGGTCATTCAACTTGGCTATTCAGTTACTCAGGTTATGCGGCCAGATTGTAGGATCATGATCATTATCAAGATCCTGCGATCGAATCTGAAGCACATGGTGTGCGGTGTTCGTTCGAGATTATCCCGGCATTAAATAGCCTTGGCACGCGGCCAAAAGGCCCGATAAGCTCTAGCTATACTGGGTGGATTACTGTCGGTTTCTCCGGCCATAATAAACGAGTATGACCGCCAATTATATACCAAGTTCTCTAAATATGAATCTTTTGTATCAATCAAGAAGAGACAATGTAGTAACAAACGCCCTTAGCCATAAATATATGGGGGGCTGGCGTACTTGTAGCCTAACAGCGGGATTTATCCGAGGAGAAATATACCAATTAATAGCCTAGGCGTGTGTAACGAGAAATGAAGGACAACGGGCGGTGAGTGAGGAACATGTGATGTCGTCATTGGTTGTGGAGGTAAAAGAAACGGCAATATGAAGATCGACCTGGTCCGGCTTAAGGACGGGTTCAGCAAGGAAAAGCGCGATTTTGGAATGGCGGGGGCAGTCTTTGCGTTGTAAAGGCCACCTCTGTGTTCCGGATGTTTCGAGGCTCACTTGGCCGGATTATGAATGAGGTACATAACGCCGCTACTCTCTTTACCCAGGCGCGACGAAAATGTACCATGAAATCCAAAAGAGAACTCTTGTGGTGGCCGAGGTATGAAAAAGAGAGAAATTGCGAGTTTGTAGACCGGTGTCCTAGCGCAACGGGTGAAAGTGGAACACCGAGAAACCGGGCGGGTTAACTCAAGACATAGTTGTGCCTCTGCAGAAATGGGAGCCTTGATTAGCAGTACTTGACATTCCACCTTCAGAAAACCCAGATGGATAGGCAGAGCACTATTCGAGCGCTCGAGGACATGCTACGGGCGTGTGTGCTAGATTCTAGGGGTAGCTGGGATGAGAATTTACCATTAATTGAATTTGCTTATAATAGCTATCAACTCGTCTATCCGAGATAAGCGCCCTTCGAGCTATACGAGGCAAAAATGCGGATTGTCGGTTGTTTGGTTTGAAGTAGGAGAATCGAGCGTTGATAGGACGGATATTCAACGGTCGAGAGGAAAGGTAAAGCATCGGAGAATGCCCTGCGTGCCTGGAGCGCGGAAATCATATGCGAGATGTGTGGCGCAAAGACCTGGAATTCGATGTGACATTGGGTATTTTTGATAGTATCACGGATGCAGGGGTGATGAGATTCGGCAGAAAGGTAATCTGGTCCAAGATTTGTTGGGCCTTATTAGATTCATCGAAAGATAGGCCGAGTGGCATATGGTGAACTTGCCCTCGGTGAATGAGTTCGCCGGTCTTTCATGTCTATCTTGAGGAAATGCATAGGAGGCCGTCCTAGAGCGGTCCAGATCCAGGATATCCGAGTTACAAAAGGGCGGCCTATGAAGAGGTTCCGGTAGCTATCCTAGACCAGTTCATCCCAGTAGATTGAGAACCAAGGATATTGCGTCTATCAAAAATGCTTGTGGCGTAACGAGGAACCAAGAGGAGATGACTTTGGGAGGCGGAGGAAGATTAAATTTGACTTCTAAGTCTTGCTGTTTTACCGGAAGGAAAGAACCGGATCAAGAACTTCTTTGCAAAATCATCCCACGTGGTTATAGAATTTGATGGCTCGGCTTTCCAACCCACCTTTTGGCTTCTCCCAAGTGAAAATGGTAACAATGTAAACTGACATAATGCGGTGACACTCCGGCGGGAATGTAAGTGTCACTTATCTCCAAAAAATTATGAAGATGTTGTTGTGGATCCTCGTGAGGGAGACATGTGAACTGCTCGCTTGTGTGCAATAAAATTGCACCATGTTGCATTTAGCTCAGGCCTCTATACGGCTCGGGTTGCGAATGCTAGACGTGCATTGCTAGCATGTGGGATTGCCACATCGCGGCTAGTAGTGCCATTTCCTCGGGCACTAACACGCCCGCACAAGTGGTGGATTACATGGTTGCTCCATGATTGTTTATCGAGCAAGCTTTGCCGGTTTTACACACACTGTCTCTGAAACTTCTCTCCATTGGCGATGGAATTGTCTTTCCGGCGCTAAGGATGGATCCACCAACTCTTTGTCCCTTGCGGTGTTCAACGGAATACATTATCTTTGCAAAATATAGGCTAAGACAAGTTGTCAACACTAATATGAAGAATTAGCAAACTAACACTTTAAGAGAAAAAACAAATAAATAAATAAATTTAGCCAATTGCCAGGTCCGACAGCAGTAAAAACTTGTTCGGCTGTCTGGATGACTACACGCAAGTGCACGTGGTCGAACAAGTAGTAAGTGGCTCAAAAAAGCCAAGTATCGATCCCACGGGGATGGACTATGGGGCAAAATCTACTCAAGTGTCACTTTACTATAACTCTAAAAATACGGACAACGATGTAAAAGTTTTATATTTGTTAACTAATTTTATACTAAGTCTAAAATTGAAAATACAAGTGAGTCGAACTATGAGTGTGAGCATGCGAGGCTAAAGCTTGAACATGTAGAGAATTTGGTGGTTTATCTTTTCCTTAGGTTGCTAGTCGGAACTTATGCCTATGGATTAAGTATTTAACCCAACTTAAGAATCATAAACCTTCCACCTACATTTCGCTGATAAGAAGCAATTCATGTTCTAGCAAGTACAAAGCAGATTACACAACCGGCTAATACGACTTTCGGGTATATTTCTATCGTGAAGATAAATCAATTCTCAATTTTCCCAAACAAAGAACAGATCATATCCTATTAATTCACCCAACTTTCCAATTTTAGAATGCTCTCTCGAGTGAAGCCGGACTTTTGAATATACATTAACATTGGCCAAACATTAATGCAGTAAGAACAAGAATTAATAGAACAACCATGGAAGAAAGATAGAAAAAAACGAGATGATCAACAATTACATTTCAATACAATTGTTCCTAACCTCAGCAAGAAGTGAAATTAGCCCACCATTTGTGGATTGAACATCGTTAAATGAGTGTAAATCATACAAGCAATTGAAAAGAAAGGAGAAAGGGATAGAAAATCCTAAGAATTTTTGTCCCCTCAACTATTTGTAACCCCACGTTCTTGCTGCTTAAGACTATTTATATTGGTGGGAATTTTTCCGGAATAACAAGCAACGTGTCACGCGAGGTGCATCGGGGAGCAACGCCTCCGTGACACGGTGCAAACGCGAGCTCTCTGGAATTTGGCTGTCGGGTAATTATCTAGCGTGACACGACTGTACGGAGCTTGCCCGGCACGGTGCGAGCCGCGCACCTTCTGCGGAATATCGAGTTCAAGTAGTGGGTCCAGTGCCCCGCGGCACGGCGGACCCTCTCTGGAAATCTTCGCCAATTAAATCTTAGGACCCGAGAATGCATCCACGGAGCCTCTTTATTTCTTGCTTCCTTGTCCGATTCCTTGCTCGCTCCTGAGTCTATCTGCGATTCACTCCCGACATGCATCTTAGCTCATAAAAGTACGTTTTCATGAAACAATGCTAAATCATATTGGTTAGTATAAATTCACACTTTCCTACAATTTGCCTAAGAATGTACAAACATTGTTGGATAAACAAGGCAAAAACGATGCATTTGAGTATCGCTTGGGCATATAAATATGCCCCGAGATCACCTACCCACTTAAAATCTTGTTCGTCCTCAGAACAATAATCTTACCTCATGCAATAGACACCCATCACGGCTACTTTGGCTGCGACAATCCGAGCTACGGTTATGCGATTATTTACATAACAAATCATCAAGAAAACATGCCTAGTATCATCATTATAATGACATTTAACATATCAAGACCTCCTAGACTCAAGAATCGACTCTCGATATCTTCGGCAAACTCATACCAAATTAGCTGACCAAGATATCCTACACAAATTTCATTCTTTCGTCAAGCATGTGCCCTCACATTACAAGAGAGTTTCCCCTCTTTTAAATCACATGAACTGAAACATTTCATGCGGGGGTATATACACACAATTTCACTCTCTCTCCCAAAGAATTCACATGCATCGGCATGAACCATAGGCTTGCCTCTAGTGTATTACTCACTAATATAAGGACGCGTGATGTAAAATCAGGATTTAGAGATTTGTAATGTAAGCTACGGAACTAGTATATCTTGGGCTAACCAATAATAGCAACTAGCATCCTTAGCGCTTTTTCAATACATCCTTTACATTCTGGACATAGTTTCTTACTTCCTCCTCCCAATCTTGAAGTCTTTCTTTATTTTTTGTTCCCCACTTCTTTAAGCATACCGGACTAGACAACAAGGATTAGTTATACATCTTTATTTTCTTTAAATTTGGCAAATGCACTTTGATTTTTCTTGCACTTTGCGTCACTTTGCTTTTTCTTTTCTTTTCACAATTCTCACTCCTGCCAGGCTTACGTTGTGGGAAAATTGTTTTTTTTTTTCTTGAGCGCTTAAGAGTTTGGATCGAGGTTTACGGACAATGAAAAGAAAGGGTTAAGCTTGGTTTGCAAAAGAAAAATAGGCTAAAGGCTCAATGGGCTAACTAGGATTTGGCATTCGAGTAGGTATGAAAAGAAAAAAAAAAACTTCAGGCTCAACAAACGCCTCATCCTTTCCTACACTACACTTCCTTCATTTAGTTTCGTACACACAACGGGCAATTTCTAGAACTTCACAATAGCATGGAATAATCGAGAACTCACTATACCTCATTGCACATGCTCCACACTCAAGGCTGATTCCTGGAGACTCTTTAATCGGCTATTACAAGGAATTCAACATTATAAGCCTCGATCTGCCAAGATAAATTCTATGGCCTAGGTATCTCACATATGTGTACAAATTGCATGCTCATACGAATCACCTTTGCATTCTCAACATCATGTACAACACGCAACAAGAATTTATTGCTGTGAGTAGCAACATGCATGGGATACAACCAACAAATAAAAATTAAAAGACAAAAGCTCTCTATCGACTACGTTTCCCTTAATACGGTCTCGTCCATCCATCATAGGAACAGTCACTATTACAACTTCGGTTCAAGTAGGACTCTTTTTGAGTAAAAAGAACCGAAAACAAACGCGAAACCCAATAACAAAAATAATTAACGAAAAATTCTAAAAATATCGATGATACCGATAAAAAATATTTACACTCTAGGTAACATTGTGACTACTTGAAACTGACATGATATTTACAATACGAACATAAACACAAAAACACAGGGGTCACAAAATTTGTTAAGCACAAAATAGGAGCACAAATATATACACAAATCAAAACAAAAACGGCACCCTTTTGTTTCTACACTTTGCGCCCAAAACCGAGCACGTCGGTGTTCAGCACGTCAACAAGCCTGAGCAAGTGGTGGTGAAACTCCTGATTAATCAAGTATTCCACTTCTTCATCGAGGTGCCTTGCCCTCATCTCCCATGTTTGAATCTCCCGTCGTCCTCCACTCCAACTCGACATCGGAATCCTCGCGGCGTGTCTCCGCATCGGTGGGGACATCATCATCCCACGGAGCTCCACAAAAAGCTGGGCCCACCCGACATAGAGCCTTGGCGTTTTCGTAGAAAGGGTAGTCTAGGTATTTGCCACAGCTCATCCTCTGGTGCTGGCCTCCCGCCTATCCCAGTGAACATCTGCATCCCGAACATGCATGCTATGTGCGGTCGTCCGGCATGTCGCTCGGCTAGTGTAAGCTTGTCCGTGAGTGGTGTCGGGTGACTTGGTCTTTGTGAATCCACGGCACACCTCTCCATCTGCGGGATATAGCACAGGCCTCTTTCTCAACATCTAGGCCCTTAGGAACGTGGTCGGCCGATCCGCCAAGCCATACTGTGCCGCCCAGTGCAAGCGGGCTCTCTTTATGGCGGATATGATCACCGCCCCAACATGATTTCAAGCCCTTTCATCGGGGCCTACACCGAGGCATACGCGATCCCGGGTGACATCTGTCATGGCACCCAAGTCCGCAGGAACACACTATTTTCAGCCATAATGCGGCTTCCTGGTTCATGCAGCTGAGTAGGGCAATGTCAGTGGTAGCCCCTCTGCCCATACTTTGCTCCGGCGTCTTTGTCGAGCGGGCTCCACGCAATGTGCGTACGATATTAGCGTAGGTGGAGTGATATTATTTGCGCGGAGTACATGGGCGTACAGTAATTACTGCGCCCCCAATATGGCATTAGGTGATGAGGCTCAAGGTGACAATCTAGCCCCTTATTTTGATAGATTGTGACTGCGGGCCTCGGGTTTAATTTGCATAAGACTCCGAATCAAATGCGGGTGCACTCCTTGGGCTCTTCAAAGATGAAGCGAAGCCCCGCCGATGTCAATCAGGTGGACAATGCGAGGAACTCTTATTAACTAACGGCTCCACTTGCAATATGCTCTAAGTACTTGTTTTTTCCTTGTGCTTTGTGTACCATTTCTTCCCTTCCTCGGAGTCACCCATCGGGTTAGTATTGGCGGCGTTGGCCACGTAGGGCCGGCGAGTGTTCTTGGGACTCATTGTTCCCGACTTGAGCCTTTTCTTTCGGCGCCTGACGTAGATGCGCCCTTCCCTTTGTCTTGCCTCTCGACATACGTTCTGTCAAATAGAGCGGAACGAGTCCCAATGTCGATTAATTTTATAATTAACCGACTAGGATGGGTGGGCTTAGCCACCATAGTCTTTAGCACAATTACCGGTATTATAGCAAGAACATATGTACTAATTTTAAAAACAAAAACAAAAACAAAAACAACAAGCGACATGCCTTGTACATTGGAGAGAATTGACCGGTGCCGTTGTTCTACTACTCGAGACTTAAATCCTGACTAACACAATATTACGATCGACCACACTTTTCATACAAAGCACTTGCAATGAAAGAAAAAAATGAAAAACTATTTATCTATACAAAACCTATGCAATTCACCACTTTCTTGCATATTATAATTTCACTCCCCAAAAATCATTCGATCTTTTAACATATTAACATATAAATCACGACCAACTCATACTCACAAAACATACAAACCAACAAGAATTCACAATTCAATAGTTTTTCTCCCTTTTTATGTTCAAATTGATCATAACTGCAATTTTTCAAAAATTCGATCAAGCTCCATGTTTTATTGGTTATACATTACAATGATGTTACGAACTTTAATCAACGATAGCAGATGAATTTAGCTCAGTTTTCTACCTAGGGTAACGTTTACTCACATCTCATGCTACAAATAAAAAAATTCAACTAAAATTGAGATAGACTTGATGAACGATGCCTTGAATTCGATGAACGGAAAACTTGGTAATTACATGTACCTATGTGCAGTGGGCGTGAGGGAGAGGAGTTTTTGGGAGGGTTGTCATGGAGGATGAAAAATGAGGAAAATGAGGTGAAATCGGGGTTCAAAAGTGGGGTTTTCGGCGGGTTACCCGGTGACCCGGTGTGACCCGGCGCGAATAACACCTCAACGTGTCACGTGGGTAACGCGGAGCACCCCCTCCGCGACACGGAGCCATCGCACGAGCGTGGAATTTGTAAAATTCCAGAATTCCCTTCAACGTGTCACGGAGGGTAGCGGAGGCCCTCCTCCGTGACACGGAGCCATCCCAGCGCGAACTCCTTTGTTTTGCACTTTTAATTTTTCTTACCTCTTTTCTCCTTTGCGATTATTTGCCATTTTCCTCGTCAACCTGAAATTTATCTCATAACTTGAATCGGTTAGAATCCCGAGGTTTGAAAAACACAACACAATATTTATTTTATATTTACACATATTTTTTCTTTTCTTTTTTTTTGCTTTCTTCTTTTATACGCTGCATTCATAAAACAAATAATTCACGGGTTGCCTCCCGTGCGGCGCTGGTTGCTCGTCGCAGCTCGGCGTCATTTATGCACATTTCCGCCCCTAGGGTGACGGGCTTTCTCACAAACACGTCCTCACCCTTTATCAAGCTACCCACTGTCGGGGT
The DNA here is from genome assembly GCA_018107945.1 of Datura stramonium. Classification (NCBI taxonomy): domain Eukaryota; kingdom Viridiplantae; phylum Streptophyta; class Magnoliopsida; order Solanales; family Solanaceae; genus Datura; species Datura stramonium. The sequence continues at coordinate 123,821 of JACEIK010003868.1, forward strand.
TTCGCATTAACTCTCGAGATTCAGCGCCACTTTGAGCAACATTAGCTTGCTCAGCACGATCACCGAGAGTTCCTCGTACGGCGGGGCTTGGTGGCCTTGTACACATCGAACACCTCTACCTTGTCATGCCCGCAGTTAGGCGCCTGCGGCGGCTACATCACAATAGCTCTTTCCGGTAGCCAAGAGGACATCCCAAAATCTCAAATGGGACTTGTGGCTCAGAAGTCGGCCTGAGAAATCTACGGGAAGATCGGGGAGCCGTCTTGCACCCGGCCATCCTCCACAATACCATCTGGTCTTTCTAGGGATCCGCGAGGATTGCAAGATCACTTTGATGTTGGTCTATGACTCCTAGCCCCAACTTCTTGAATACGAGGTCGGCATCAAGTTAATGCTCGCTCCCCGTCACATAATCCGCGAGCTCGGTGTTTGGCTGTCGGATGACTACACACAAGTGCACGTGGTCGAACAATTAGTAAGTGGCTCAAGTATGCCAAGTATCAATCCACATGGAGTAGGACTACGGGCCAAAATCTACTCAAGTCACAATTCTTTTTGTAACTCTAAATATACGGAACAACAATGTAAAGAAAAGTTTTATATTTTTCGTTTATCTAATTTTTATACTAAGGCTAAAATGAATATACAAGTGAGTACGAACTATGAATGTGTGAGCATCTTTGAGGCCTAAAACGAACATGTAAAGAAATTAATTATCGATACAAAATGGTTTATCTTTTCTCCGATTGCTGATAAGACACGCTATGGATTAAAACTCTAAATATTTAGCATTAACTTAGAATCATGAACCTTCCACCTACATTTACGTGATAAGAAGAAATTCATATTCTAACCATACAATAAAATTCCACACTTGACTAATGCGACTTTCGGGTATATTTCTATCTGAAGGTAAAATCAATTCTCAATTTTAAACTAAGAAAAGATCATATCTATTAATTCACAACTTTCCGGTTTAAATTGCTCTCTCGAGTGGCTTAGGACTTTTTAGATATACATTAACATTGGCCAAACATTAATGCAATAAGAACAGGAATTAATAGAACAACCATGGAAGAAAGATTGAAAAACCAAATGATCAAGCACTTACATTTAATACAATTGTTCCTAACTCGGCCAAGAAGTGAAATTAGCCACTCATTTGTGGATTAAGCATCATTAAATGGTGTAAATACTTACATCAACAATTGGAAGAAAGGAGAAGAGATAGAGAGAAACGCTAAGATTTCGTCCTGTACTGTAACCCGCTTCTTGCTCCACCAAGTCAAAATTATTAAAAATGAACCTAAGTGTTCTATTTATCTTTGGTGAGGATTTTTCTGGAATAACAAGCAACGTCACCGGAGTGCATCGCGAGAGCAGCCCCTCCAGCGACACGGTCTGTGCCAGGCTCTCTGGAATTTGGCCGTCGAGGTAATTGTCCCCAACGTGGCACGACATGCAACGCGGAGCATGCCCAGCGTGCCACGGTGCAAAAGCGCACACCTTCAGGTGTCGAGTTCCGGGTGGTGGAATCCAACGTGCCATGGCACGGCGGACCCACTCTGCGGAAATCCTTGCAACTCGTCTCAGGACGAATGCATCCGCGTGGCAGCGTGACACGGCTCCATTGCGGAGCCTCTTTCATTTCTTGCTTCCCTTGGCCAATTCCTTGCTAAGCTCCCGAGTCCATCTCAGATTCCTCCCAACATGATCTTAGCTCCATAAAAATTACGTTTTCCTGCAAAACAACGCTAATCATGTTGGTTAGTATAAATTCACACTTTCCTACAGTTTACATGAGAATGTACAAACATTGTTGGATAAACAAAGCAAAAACGATGCATTTGAGTATCACTTGGGCATATAAATATGCCCGGATCACCTACCCCGCGCAATCTTGTTCGTCCTCGACAATAATCTTACACCTCATGCAATTGACACCCCATCATGGCTACTTTGGCCGACAATCCAGGCTACGGTTATACCGATTATTTTCATAACAAATCATCAAGAAAACATGCATAATATCATCATTACAATGGCCATTTAACATATCAAGACCTCCTAGACTCCAGAATCGACTCTCGATATCGGCAAACTCATGCAAATTAGGCGACCTAGATATCCGACACGAATTTCATTGTTTCGTCAAACATGTGCCCTCACATCACAAAAATTTCCTCTTTTAACTCACATGAACTCTGAAACATTTCATGCAGGGCACATGTACACACAATTTCACTCTCTCTCCCCCAAAAGAATTCACATGCATCGGCATGAACCATAGGGTTTTGCCTCTAGTGTATTACTCCACTAATATAGGGTAGCGTGATGTAAGATCACGTAGGACTTAGCGAAAAGGGTTATGTGTAAGCTACGGAACTAGTATATCTTGGGCTAACCAATAATAGCAACTAGCATCCTTAAGCGCTTTTTCAATACATCCCATCACATTCTAGACATAATTTCTTCCTTCCTCCTCCCATTCTTTCCAAATCTTTCTTAATTTTTTGTCCCCCACTTCTTTAAGCTACCCGGACTAACCAACAAAGATTAGTTATACATCTTTATTTTCTTTAAATCACGGCAAATGCACCTTTGACTCTTTTCTTTACTTTGTCACTTTGCTTTTTCCTCTCTTTATTTTTCTTTTCACCATTCTACTCCTTTACCTTTGTGGAAAAATTATTTTTCTTGGCGCTTAAGAGCCGGATTAGATTTACGGACAATGAAAAGAAAGGTTAAGCTTAGTTTTACCTTTTCGACAAAAAGAAAAAAAAATAGGCTAAAGGCTCAATGGGCTAGCTAAGGATTTGACATTGAGGTAGGTATGAGAAGAAAGAAAAAAAAAAAACTTTAGGCTAAACAAAAGAAACGCCTACATCTTTCACACACACTTCCTTCATTTAGTTTCGTACACACAACGAGCAAGTTTAGAACTTCACAATAGCATGGAATAACCAGAGACCTCTCTATACACTCGTGCACATGCTCGACTCAAGACATATTCCTGAGACTCTTCAATCGGCTAATTACAAGAATTCAAACATTAAGCCTCCGTCAACCGAATCAAATTCTATGGCCTAAGTATCACATATGTACAAAATTGCATGCTTTCATACGAATCACCTTTGCATTCTAAACATCATGTACAACACGCAACAAGAATTTCACTGCCATAGAGTAGCAACATGCATGGGATACAGCCAACAAATAAAAATTTAAAGAACGAAGCTTCTCCCTATCGACTACATTTCCCTTAAGGCAGTCGTCATCCATCAATCATAGAGACGGTCACTATTTACAACTTTGGTTAAATGGGACTCTTCTCGGTAAAAGAACGAAAATAAACGCGAGAAACCCAATCATAAAAATTAACAAAAATTTTAAAAATATCGATGATTTCGACAAAAAATTGTACATACTAGCTAACAACATTTAACGACTGCATGACTTCAACATGATATTTACAATACGAAACATAAAAACAAAAACCGCAGGGAGTCCACGAAATTTGTTAAAGCACATGACAAGGAGAGCATGAATATACACACGAATCAAAACAAAAACAGCACCACATAACTACTCCCCACCCCCACACTTAAAACCTAACCTTGTCCCCGGTGTTCATACATTCAACAAAGCACAAACAAGTGGGTGGTGAAACTCACGGTGTCAAAGTATTCCACTTCTTCGCCAGTGTCGGCTGCCCTCATCTCCCATGTTTGAATCTCCCCCGTCGTCCTCCTCCAACTCGACATGAGGAATCCTGCAGCGTGTCTCCTCATCGGTGGGGACATCATCATCCTGAAACACATTTGGGCCCACAGCGCAGAGCCTTGGCGTTTTCGCAGAAAGGGTAGTCTAGGTCGAGGCTGCCCACGACTCATCCTCTGTGCTTGGAGCCTCCCGCCTATCACGAAGATGCAGACATCTGCATCAAGACATGCATGCTATGTGCGTGGTCCCGAGCATGTCGCTCGGCTAGTGTAAAGCATCCCGCGTGAGTGGTGTGGGTGACTTGGTCTTTGTGGCGTCTGACACCTCTCCGTACGCGGGATATGATCACGGGCCTCTTTCTCAACATCTAGGCCCCTTAGGAACGTGAGGTCGGCAGTCCGCCAAACCCCGCCTGTGCCACTTGATGCAAACGGGCTCTCTTTATGGCGGATGATCACCGCTAACATTGATCTCAGCCCTTTCATCGGGGCATACACCGGGCATACGCGATCGGGTGACATCTGTCATGTGCCACCCCCGAGAATCAAGCGAGACACACTATTTTTAGCCGTAATCGGCTTCCCTTTTGTTCATACGTAGGTAGGGAAATGTCGATGGTAGCCCTCTCCTTATGCCTCCATTGCTGCTCAGGCGGGCTCCACACAATGTGCGTACGATATTGGCGTAGGTGGGTGATGACCAAAACCACGGGAGTACATGGCGTACGAGTGTTACTGCGCCCCAAATGTGGCATTCGAGGTGATGAGGCTCAAGGGTGAAATCGGCCCACTTATTTTGATGGTGTGGTACGGAGCATCGGGTTCCAATTTGTATAAAACTCCAAATCCAGTGCGATTGCACTCCTTGGGCTCAAAGATGAATCTGGCCAGTGTGTCAGGTGGACTATGCGAGGGTCACAATGTGCTGACTCCGCCACCAAGTGCTCCTCGAGGAAGTACTTGTTCTCCTTGTGCTTTGTGCCCATTTTCCCTTCTCTGTCACAATAAGATTCCGTATTAGCGGCATTAGCCGTGAACACTTTGTCTTCTTGGGGCTCTTGTTCCGGTTTGAGCCTTTTCTTAGAGCGCCCGGCGTGATGGCCCTTACCTTTGTCTTGCTTGCTCGACATACCGTTCTGTCAGTAAGCAGAACAATCTCAATGTCGATCGATTAAATTAGCCCGACTAAGGTTGGGTAAGAGTCAAACCACCCCACACTTAATCTTTAGCCACATTTATAGCATTACGGCAAGAACATGCTTATTTCTAATTTACAAAAACAAAAACAAAAACACAAATAACATGTGTGCATTCGGAGAATTGGCGGTGTCAATTCATTTGTACTACCTCGGACTTCATACAACTAATACAATGTTACCGTCGATCAAAATTTTATACAAAGCATAGCAATGGAAAAAGAAAAATGAGAAAAACTATTTATCTACACAAACCTATGCAGTTCACTAGCAATTGCAATTCGCCAATTTCATGCAATTTCAACGACTTTATATAGAAAATTTGTATCGCGCCTTTAGCATATTAACATATTACGCACAACACAATTCACCTCGCCCCAACATGCACATCCCAACAATTTTTCACATATCAAAGTCAATCCTAACTTCTTCCTTTCGCATACCAACCCTAGCTAGCAATTCCTTTTAAAGAATTCAATCCAACATGTAATTATCTCGTTCCTTCTCATCCTATGCTACTATAGAACATCAATCAAAAACAACTTAATTGAATTTAAGCTCGATTTCTACTTAGGGCAGAGTTTGCTCACCTCTCATGCTCAAAATCGAAAAAATCAAACAAGAATTGAGGTTGGAGTTCAAGAACATACCTTTAACCGATGATATCGAAGCAGTTGAAGAAATTTGGATCCTAGGACGTAGTGCACGTGAGGAAGGGGTTTTGGGGTTTGTCGCGGAGGGAATGGGAAATGGGAAAAATGAGGGCGATTTTGGTATTAAAGAGATATTGTGTGGTCACCGATAAGCCCGATGCTGACCCGACAGGATTACACCCCTTAACGTGTCACGGAAGAGATGCTTAGCGGAGTATCCCCTCAGTGACACGAACAATGTGTGGGCTCAACTTTGTTTTTGCCACCTTTTAATTTTTTCTTACCTCAATTTTCCTTTGCGGTTCTTTGCATTTACACTTCCCTCAGTTCAACCTGAAAATTATCTTAAAACAAGAAATTGGTTAGAATTAAATAGGTTTGAAAACACAACACAATATTTTATTTTATATTTACACAATTTTGTCTTTTTCTTCTTTTTTCTGGCCACAAACATACAGCAATAAATTCACGGGTTGCCTCAGTGCGGCGCGTTTGCTGTGACTCAACGTCGCTACCTCATTCCTTCAAGGGTGACGGACGTTTTCTCCACGTCGTACTCTTTGTCAAGCTTACCTTTGTTGGGGGGTTTCCCATTAACTCTCGAGACTCAACGCCACCCCAGGCAACACATCGGCTTGCTCAAGCATGATCACGAGTTCCTGTCTGGCAAAGGGAGCTTGGTGGCCTTGTACATGAACACCTCCACCTTGTTGTGTGCCATAGTTAGGCGCCTGCTGACTACATCTATTAGCGCTTTCGGTCGCCAAGAAAGGACGTTCCAAAATAAAAGGGACTTCCGCGTCTTGATCGAAGTCAACTCCTGGCAAGAAATCTACGCGGAAGATCGGGGAGGCGGCTTGCACGACGTCCTCCACAATACCATGCGGTCTTGCCAAAGACGATCCGCGAGTTGCAAGATCACTTGTTGTTGGTCTAGGACTCCCTAGCCCCAACTTCTTGAATACCGAGTCGGCATCAAGTTAATGTGCTCACTCCCAATCCACGCAATACGAGCTTGGATACTCTGCCCGTTATTTGGTGTAGCTCCAGGGTGCCGGCTTTGTGGGCAATGCATTACTGTCAGGAAGTGCACTCCTCAGTAAGAGCCTTGAAGTGGAATACTCCGTCAACTTTGCTTTTGTTCGCCACGATGTCCTTAATGTACTTTGCGCACTTTGGCACTCCTGCAAAACATCGACAAGAGGTAAGTTAATGTGTACTTTTTTAAGCACCTCCATGACCTTTTTGAAACACGCCTCCTCCTTGTGTTCTTTAATCGTTGAGGAACGGGGTGGAGGTCTTTAGTTTGACATCTTTTTCTTCCCTTTCATCACTTTGCTCCCTCTCGTTCTGCTTGCTCCGTTGTTAAGGTGGTCTTTACGGTTCCACCCCTCCCCTTAAGGCGCAAACCACTCCTTGTGTCCCACTTTTGCATTCACTGCTTGGGGTTGGGGTCCAGTGTTCTTTGGGAAGTCCTCCTCTAGGCACAATGTTTTGGGCTCCGGCAAATTGCCCCATTGGTACTCGATTGCCTTGGTAGCTAAGCGATTATTCTTAACATGTTTTGCCAATTTAACATGAGTCGACTGCAATTGACTTGGTTAGCTATCACTCAGTCTTGAACATCTCTCAATGCTTTGGGTGATGGTGGTGGAGGAGGGGCATTGTTGTTTAAATGCTGCGGCCAGTGATTCTGCTTTGCCCTCATGATTCACTTTGCACCCACGGCTCGAACTCACCTTTGATGGTTGTTGCTACCTAAGAAATTTGGGTGATTCCTCGAGTTAGAATTGTAGCTGTTACCATACTGGTGGTGATTATTCCTTTGTGCATTACCCAGCAAAGTTCACCGAGTCGAGATTTTGCTCCACAACACTCTGTTAGGTGTTCATTACTCCACTTTGCCAACAATCTGTTGCCTTTGCGTGGCAGGGCTTAGGCTGATTCATGCTCGTATTGCAATGGGTGTTGAGTTGATTACGCAAAGAAACTGTACGTGCGGTAGGCTGTAAAACCATCCACTTCTAAGACTCCGAGTTTGCTTTCCTTGCTCCTCCTTGAAGAGTCCGCATTCCACTCAGTTTCCTGCGAAATACGATTCAACAAAATATCTGACCATCTTAAGTCTTTTCTAATGCTTGTCCCCAGGCTTGAGTCAACAAGATTTTGTGTAGGGTTCCAAACTCAATAAAAGTGTGCACCAACACATCATTGGATTGGTGGTGATAGAGAGGATCCATAGCAGTGATTTGAATCTCTCCCAAGCGATCTGATTCTCCCCTTCTCTTTGCTTAAAACATAGAATTTGACTTCTAAGTCTTCTTTGTTTTACGGGATGGAAAGAACCGGATCAAGAACTTCTTTGCAAGATCATCCGTGGTTATAATTAGGTGGCTCGACTTTCAACCACCTTTTCGGCTTCTCCCAAAAGTGAAAATGGGAACAAGAGTAAGCTGATATAATCTGTGGCACATCGGTAGTGTAGTGTGCTGCTCTCCACAAAAATTTTGAAGATGTTGTTGTGGATCCCTGCGTGAGGGAGACACAGCCGGCGCGTTTGTGTGAGAAATTGCACCATGTTTTGTTTTGCTTCGAACTCCCTCTGGCTCCCGGTTTGTGAATGCTAGACGTGCATTGCTAGCATGTGGGATTATCACATGTGACGAAACCAGAACACATTTCTACAGGGCACTAACACTTTGCCCGCACAAGTAGTGGATTACAGTTGCTCAGGGATTGTTTGTCTAGAAACAGCGCAGGTTTTCTCTCTAGAGCTTCTCTCAGTTGGCGATGGAATTGTCTTTAAAACAAGGATGGAATCCTGGCCTCTTTGTCTCTTGCAGTGTTCGAAATAAGAATGCATTATCTTTTGCAAAAATACGGGCTAAGACCAAGTTGTCAACACTAATATAAAGAAATAGCAAACTAACACTTTAAGAAAAAAATAATTTCACCAATTGCAGGTCCGACATAGGCGCCAAAAACTTGTTCGAATTTCATGCGGATGACTACACGCGGTACGTGGTCGAACAAGTAGTAAGTGGCTCAAGTAAGCCAGAGTATCGTCCCACGGGAGATTTGGACTAAGGGGAAAAATATACTCAAGTGTCAATTTCTTGTAACTCTAAATATGGAATAATAATGTAAGAAAAGTTTTATATTTTCGTTTATCTAATTTATACTAAGGCTAAAATGAATATACAAGTGAGTACGAACTATGAATGTGAGGCATCTTGAGGCTAAAGCTTGAACATGTGTAAAGAAATTAATTATTGATACAAATTGGTTTATCTTTCTCCCAGGTTTGCTAGTCGGAACTTCGCACCATGGATTAAAACTCTCGTATTTAACCAAACTTAAGAATCATGAACCTTCCACCTACATTCTTTGATGATAACAAACAATTCATGTTCTAGCCATACAAAAAGCCGTTCCACGCTTGACTAATAAACTTTAATTATATTTCTCGTGAAAATTAAATCAATTCTCAATTTTCCCAAACAAAGAACAGATCATATCCTATTAATTCACAACTTTCCAATTTCATGCTCTCTCAGTGAAATCGGACTTTTTAGACACGTAACATTGGCCAAACATTAATGCGATAAGAACAAGAATTAATAGAACAACCATGAAGAAAAAGATGAAAAAAGAACGGATGATCAGCAATTACATTTCTTAGTAATTGTTCCTAACCTCAGCAAAGAAGTGTACTCTTTGTGGATTGAACATCGTTAAATGAGTGTAAATCATACAAAAAATTGGAAGAAGGGAAGAGATGAGAGAAACCCTAAGATTTTCGTCCCCTCAGCTGCCCTGTAACCGCTTCTTGCTCCACCAAGTCGAGGTATTAAAAATGAACCTAAGTGTTCTATTTATGCTGGTGAAAATTTTTCCGAATGACAAGCAACGCGTGTCACAGTGCATGCATGAACACTCCACCAAGCGACACGGTACCAAGCAGCGAAGGCTCTCTAGGGTGGCCGTCCAGTGGTGTCCCCAACGTGGCTTTTGGCATGCAACGTGGAGCTTGCCCGGCGTGACACCGTGCCAAACCCAGCACCTTCAACTGGAATGTCCAAGTTTCGAAGATGAGTGGGTCAACGTGCCACGGCAGGAACGCGGACCCTCTCTTGAAATATTGCAATTAAATCTCCCAGGACAGAATGCATCATGATGGCAGCGTGAAATGGCTCCATCGCGGAGCCTCTTTATTTCTTGCTTCCCTTGGCCAATTCCTTGCTCGGCTCAGTCCATCTCGATTCCTCCCAACATGCATCTTAGCTCCATAAAAGTACGTTTTCCTGCAAATCAATGCTAATGTATTGGTTAGTATAAATTCACATTTCTACAGTTTGCATGAGAATGTACAAACATTGTTGGATAAACAAGGCAAAAACGATGCATTTCAGACGTCATCACTTGGGCATATAAGTATGCCTTTGAATCATCTGACAGTAGAGTATGTTAGTATTGTTACTTGTACGGTGCCTTATGGTTTTATATATGTAAGTGAAATGATCAATCCTAATCGTAGGTGTGAATCTTATATTATTGTGTGGAGTACTGTATTGGACTTTTCTGCATTTCGGGTTTTGGGATAGTCCATATTACAGGGGAAACTCTGCCGAAATTTTCCTAAGAAACAAGTTGAGTTAGTTGAGGGAATCACATAGATGAAGATTACATTCGAGAGAATGTTCTTGGGGAGAATGTTACACCTCGTAAAATCCCGATACATAGATGGCCTGTTCGCGTGTTGGTTAGCGTATTTGGAAGCCATACACGGCTGGGAAAAAGGCCCGGGAAAAGATCGGAAGAGAAACACACGTCGAACCATCACAGGAAGGATAAGGAGTGAGCCCCTCCGCGTTAACGGCGTGTCACGGAGTGGGGCCTCCGCGTTGAAAAGCTCCGTGACATGTTCGGCCTATCCAGGCCCAAGTATATAAGGCCCCCTTCGGTTTAATTGATTAATTATCAAAAATTTCCAGAAGCTCACGAGAGAAACAAAGAGAGTCTGAAGGGGATTATAAATTATCGCTCGATTTCGCCATCAAGCGTAGTCCAAATCCAGTTAACCTCGAGATGCAAAAGGTATTTAGCGACGGGGAGCATTCCTACGGATTTAGTTTCGCGAAGTCGGGCGACAAATTGTCGAGCTACGGACTAAGGTAAGTGGGAATTTTTCCAAATTAGTGTTAATGCTCCTAGCCTTAAAGTGAATACTTCTCCCTTACGGACTTTAGAGAAATAGCAAGTTTTTGACCGTCTTTCGATAAGCCTAAGTTTGGGTTATAAATATATCGAAAGTGACGTTTTCTTTTGAAATATTGGCGTATTTAGTCCTAAGTTGACATATATGTGAATGCGGTTGGGAGAATGGTGGGAATGCGGCGAGCTTAGTCCGTTAGTTGGATAACTAGAGGTTAAGGTAGCAAGCAGTTTCTTTAGCAAGTTAGCGACTTCGGCCTTGTATAATATAGAAACTCCGTAATAGAATTCCCGAGTTGAATATTGAGTATTGAAGACGAAGTTCGGTAAATGCGGTTTTGCGTTGTTGTATCGTGCCGGTCAGAAAGTTAGTAAAGCATGCGCCAAATGGCGAGTTAGCATTCCCGGACTACGTGTACTTCAGTGTGTGATTAGCAAGCATGTTTTAGATTAATGTGACAAATATTCCAGAATAAAAAGTTAGTAAGTAGAAATGAGACAGTCGAGATAGTAACTTGGCTACGAATTGACATACAATCGAATAGCATTTTATTTGATTAGCCAAATACGAGACGAGATAGTATGTGAAACATAGATTAGCCATACAAAAAAATGATATCTTAGCTACGATTAGCCATACGGTTAGATAAAGATCATAGACTTAGTATAAAGAAAGAATAAGAATCGAGATAAACATAGAAAGAGATCGAGAATGAAAATCGAAATTCGAGATAGTATTTTCGGTTTAAACATGCTTATATATATGTGCTTATTGTTTGTTGAGACTTGGTTGTGTCATGAGGGCACCCTTTTTGAGCGTCTCGCCGCCTCTGGGTTGGTGTCGTGCCGCCCACTGCGCGGGTGGGTTTACGTCCTCCAGGAGTGGCGTGCGGGTCCCCGGTTGGGCCCGAAGTGGGATGAAGCTTTCCTGCATATGTGATCATCATTATTATACGAAAGCCTTTGTTGTGCGCTAGCACCGGGACGGTCGGATACGGTTTAGTTTCGGATACATATAGGAGTCCTCCGGACCAGGACACGATTATTTATATCGGCGGCTATGGCACAGGCGGAGACCCAAGGGGGCTAATAGAGGTGCTCGTAGTTAGCAGATGAGTGGTATTTTTGTGGTGGTTTGGACCCCGGGTAAGGGTATATAGATTGTTTGCTTGGCTCCATCTGGCTTATAGGGGTTGAGTATTGGCTCTTGCTTTACATCATATATATATATGTATTTATATGCTATATATTAGTTAATGGGGCAACAGGCGCACGTCTGGTGCGCTCTGCCCTCTCGGCTCTGAAAGCGGTCGATTCATATGCTCAGTTCTTGATTCGATTTATCTCCACATATTAAGAATTGCTAGTTATGTTGACTGTATTCGATTGTGTTCGGTTGCTTTTTTGCATACTCGTGCAGATGCGGCGCTGTTAGTATTTGCATTACTTGCCCTGTCTTGGTACTCATAGACGGAGGCGTCCTGTGATTAGCTAGCTATAGAGTCATCAGCTCTTGTCATCGAACTGATATTGAGTGTAGCTCTTTTTCTTTTATTGTACAGTATGGATAGGTCGGGGCCTTGTAAAGTCTTTTCTATCATTACTCATAGAGGCTTTGCGGTGTATTTATTCATCTCCCACGTAGTCGGTTAGGCCGTCGTGTGAGGCCGTGCGTTGTGTTGATTGTTTAGCTATATTGATTATGTTAGCGAGTGTGGGGCCATGGTCAGATAGTAGTGGTGACCTTGTCGGTCACGTAGTTGTCGGCATTCTGTGTTTGAGTTTCGAGATGATTAGACGGCATGGTGACCTTGTCGGCCCGCATAGGTTCCTTGATATAAGTATATCTGGTTAGTTGTTATTGCATTTACAGGTGGCTATAGGCCCGGTCGTAGGAGTTTGTGTTTATAGCAGTTATATAGCCCATTATTTCCGAGGGAAATCAGAAATAGAGCCAGCCGGAGGCACCGGAGATGTGCTTAGGCTCGCCGGTTAGTGAATCCCGGGTCCTACTAGGAGGCACCAGGTGCCGAGTCATACCCCCAAGGCGGGCGTGACATCTAGGAATCGTTGGTGCTTTGTGGAGGCTAGCGACCCCGATCTTACCCTCTTTCTTTGGCACTCGATGTGGATGCACCGCGCCCTTATCCTGTCGGCCTGGCATTATTCCTGTACATTCAAACATATAGTCCCAATGTTATTATTCCAAGTCATAATTAGCTACAACTAAGGTTAGGTTTGGTGGTCACCCCACGCTTAGTCTTTAGCCAATCCAACACAATTCGACAAGACATTCATGATTTTTGCCCATTCTTAGCATTCAGCACATGCTTAGTGCATTCATATAAGTTGATGGAACAATTACTAAGTACTACTCGGAATTCATACAATGAATAAAAATTCTCCATCGATTCAATTACATCATCATTAGCACTTTGCAAAATTGTTTTTTTCAACAATCTATGTAGTTCTCCAATTGCATTCTCTCAAAAATCCCTCTTCTAACTTAACATATTCAACATCAAGCAATACATTTCACTTGAACAACATGCACAACCCAAATTATCAACATTTTAAAGCATTTTGTCTTCTTCCTATTCAATCCTCAAACCTAGCTATCAATATCGCAGAATTTCAATAAAATATGCAATCGTTGAGTTAATCTACTCACCACGGTCCTATGAACATTATTCAATCATAACTCAATTGATTTCAAGCTTATTTTCACTCGGGCAAGGTTGAATCCTGAGAACATATTCAAGTGAAAATTGAGCAATAATAAGGGAAAAAATTCAAGAACATGCCTTCACTTGATGAAATTGAAGAAAACTGAAGAAAGTTGATCACTAGTCGTGTCACGTTGGGGGAGGGATTTTGGGTGTGGGTCGCGGAGGAATTGAGAAAGTAGGAAAAAATAAAGGAAATTGGGGTTTAAAAAGGGTTTTTCGCGCGGGTTATCAGATGACCAGAGGTGACCGACGCGAAATACACCTCAACGTGTCGCAGAAGCTTGCCTCCGTGACACGGAGGCCTCCGCGCAGGTATTGCAGATTTTTTAAAAATCCGAATACGCCTCCAACGTGTCACGGAGGACAACGCGGAGGCCCTCACTCCATGAGACCGGAGCCATCGCGCGAGGCTCTTGGAATATGTGCCAATATTTATGTTCTTACCTTAATTTTTTCCTTTGTGCTTTTTGTATTTTTGCCCTCCGTTCCACACCGAAAATCATTTCACCACAAAGAAATTGATTGAAATCATAGGTTTCAATGCAACTTAATTTTATATTTCTTTTCTTTGTTTTTGTTTTTCAAATAATTCTACTTTTCTATTACAACACATTCACGGGTTGCCTCTGGGTACAACGCGATTCTGGTCGCTGACTCGCGCTATTCATTCTCAATCATCCTCTAGAGTGATGAGAGTCTTCTCTCGAATGCGTCCCTGCCCAGTAATGCTTACATCGTTGCCCATTTCACCAAAAATGTGGCGCTTCTGTCTTCTTTGCCACAACTCCCTTTGCCCGTGTGGGAGTCATTCTCACCACTTCAGCGTCCTGACCACTTGGACATAATTTACACGGAAAAAGCTTCAATCTTGAGTTAAATAACAAAACTTTTCTGCCACCTGGCTCCAAAGATCGTGCACCGTATACATCGTGCCACCTTTTAGTTTTCTCCTTGTAGCATTTGGCACTTTCTTAAGCATGCCATCGAAACTCATCTAGTTCATTAAGTTGCATCAACCTCTTCTTCCACTGCTCGCTCCGAGATCCATGTTCGGCTTTCTCACGGCCCAAAAGCTCGATGTTCAAGCTCCGCAGGGAGATGACATGCCTTTCCATGGAGCCAATCTATACGGAGAAGTTCCAATGGGTGTCTTGTATGCGATTCGATAAGCCCACAACGCATCGTCAGTTTGCTTGACCAATCTTCGTTGTGCATTCATGTCTTCTGTAGAATCTGCTTTATCTCTCGATTCGACACCTCCACTTTCCCACTAGTTTTGGGGATGATGCGTTGTTGCTACCTTGTGCCACACCCCGTACTTAGCTAGCAAATTCTTGAAACTACGCATTCACAAAATGGGCCCCTCCATCCCCATTGATAATAGCTCGGGGTGTCCGAACCTTGTGAAAATTTGCTTTTTCACAAATTTCGTCACCACCTTGTTGTCATCACAGGACAGCTTTTGCCTCGACCCACTTGATACATAGTCGCGGCTACCAAGATGTAACGATTACCAAATGGCGGTGGGAACGAGGCCCATGAAGTCTATTTCCCATACATAAAAAAAATCTACACTTCTAATACTGGCTGCCGGTGGCATCTCACCTTCTACAAATTGTGCTGTTCTTTGACATCTATCACATTTTTACATATGCCATAGAATCTCTAAACGGTGTAGGCCAAAAGAAACCTTACTACTGGCACCTTGTGAGCTGTCCACTCGCCTTTGTGGTGCCCTCCACCACAATGATGGTGACAACTCCTCCAATGCTTCTACAATTTTGCTCTGCAGGATGCATCGTCTCATTACTTTATCAGGTCCATGCTTAAATAGATACGGCTCCATCCCATATGTAATCTTTAAATCATGTCTCGACTTATTTCTTTGTTGAAGACCTGGCCTCACAGGTGGTAGAATACCATGACAAGTTCACAGTAATG
Source organism: Datura stramonium (assembly GCA_018107945.1). NCBI lineage: Eukaryota > Viridiplantae > Streptophyta > Magnoliopsida > Solanales > Solanaceae > Datura > Datura stramonium. Next base: position 139,276 of record JACEIK010003868.1, read on the forward strand.
CGCATTATAGGGATTTGACTTCCTCTTATTTCCAAGAAATTTGCTCATTTGGGAACTCTTCTTTGATCTTTGTCACCTTCTTTTATATGCATAGGCTTTCCAATCGTGATAGGTGATCACGCCACTTGATTCTCGCTCCTTTACATCCCGAATCCCTATAGGTCAAACTCTTGTAGTGAAATATCCATCGAGTAGTATAGGTTTGCATCCTTTTGTTAAGCAAATACCGAATTCTTTGCATGATCGGTATACACCACTACTTCTAGAACCCACCAACTAGGACTGAGATTTATCAAATCACGAACACCAATGCTAGCATCTCTTTTTCGTATTGTCCCAATTGACTTGAGGCTGCGGCAAGTGTTTTGTTTGCAAAATGAATGGAATGAAAATTATATTCCTCCGGCGCTTTAATCGGCTCCTACGGCCCGTCACTTGCATCAAACATTAATTCAAACGGTTGCTCCCAATCAGAAATGAGAGTAGGTGCTTCTACCGGCTTTTGTTTTAACTCCTCGAGTGCTTTAACACAATCCTCAACAAACTCGAACTTGCCCTCTTTTCTAGCAATAGGCATATCGGTCTAGAAATTTTTAGAGAAGTTCTTGATGAACGTCTGTAGAACCCTGCATGTAAGCACCAAACACCCTTGGCGGCAGTGGTGGTAGCTTTTCGATCACTTCTATCTTTGCACGATCGGCTTATGACCCGCTCACGACACCTTATGGCCAAGGACTATACCCTCCTTGACAAAAAATGACATTTCTCCCGAGTTGAGTACAAGGTTAGAGTCTTCACATCGAGCTAGCACCCTGTGAAAGTGCAATCATGTAGCAAATGAATTACCGAAAACGAAAAATCATCCATAAGTACCTCGGCAAAATCTTACCACTTCATGAAAGATCGCCATCATGCTTCGCTGGAATGTGGCTGGTGCGTTGCATAGACCAAATGGCATCATACAAAGCATATGTCCCATAAGGACATGTAAAAGTGGTCTTCTCCTGGTCCTCCGGTGGTATGGCTATTTGGTTATAGCCAGAATATCAATCAAGGAAACAATAATATTCTTTACACCCTTAGCATCGATATCGATCAATAAATGAGATAGGATAATGATCTTTCCTCTTGGCCACATTGATCTTTACGTAATCCATGCAAATTTGCCGACGTAGTGCATGTGGGAATCAGCTCATTCTTTTCGTTGGTGACCACGGTCATCACGATCATGGGCAAAAATAGTATGCTAGAGATACGGCTTTATAACTTAAGTGTCTTGTTATCTAAGTTATTATACATTTTCATGTGATTTTATATGGGCTGTGAAGATGTGTGGCAAGCCAGCATGATTAGCCTTTGTTTTGTAGGTTTTGATGACTTTTGAGGAGACTAATCCCATGAGTTAGTGAAGTAGAGGCTTGGAAAGCGGAATTAACAGCGAACATCGGCAAGGAACGCCAGCAGCCCACAGCGTAGCCAACGTGCCACGGCAGGCGGGCTACGCACAACAGCCCACCTCTGCGTTGGCAACGTGCCACGGCCGAGCTGGACGCGCGACATGGAGAGGCCAACGCTGCTTGCCCAAGCGGCGTGCCACGGCTGCCTTGCGCGGCGGTGCTGCCGGGCGATTTTGGTGATTTCCACAGAGCTTTCGCGTTGCCTCCGTGTCACGGAGGCGGTGCTCAGCGACCACTGTGGCACGGGCCTTAGTTCTGACAGAGCTAAATTAAGCATGTTCTCCACTTACTATAAATAGGACATAGCTCCTAATTCCTTTTGGTCACGATTTTATTAGGAAAACTACCTAGGAGTGAAGGGAGAAGTGGGAGAACTTCGTGCTAGGGTTTGGCAAATTCCCTTCTCATATACCAATCTGCGTGTAAGTATGTAGTTTAGGAGTAGTTTAATAGTAGTGTAGAGAGTTTTACGAACATGATGGCTAGAACCCTTCCTCTAGGGTTGAAGCCATGAATTGTGATTGTGATTTTATGAAATTGATTTTGGAATTAAATTGATTGTTGTTTTCGTCTTGCATTAGGATTGTTGGTTGTTTTTATGATTGATCACCATGAAAGCATATTTGTTAGCTCGGGTGATAGCTTGAGAAAGCATTACCTAGGCGAGGACATGAATGTGAGGAGCATGTTTGTATCTCGGGAGAGATTTTTGTGTGAGATAGAAATATACCTAACACCGTGCTTGGTTGACACACGGGGGTTATGAAAGACCAGCAGGATGTCACATCACCACTCGAAGAAGTAGTTGTGAGGCTATGTTGAGTTAAATGGTTAGACGTACGAAAGTCCCTAATCATTTCCTCGTACACCACAACATAATTGATTGTCCGCGACTAGAAATTGGGCACCACCAAACTCACAATGATGCAGTGAGGCTAGATTGTCGTGTTAAGAACCGAAGACCATAAGCATGAAATTCTAATTATGTGAAATAAAAATTGATAGTTCCGTGCTTAATCCATTGAAAATCGTAATTAATGGCATGATTATCTGGTTTTTTAACCCTATGTTCTTGCTAAAGTAATTTAAGAATATTTCGTTGACCCAAACTAGACTTAATTAATTCTTCAATCGAAAATGTCTATCACCAACACTTTAGGTATTTAAGATCACACTAGAAATGGATAGTTAGAGGAGTGGGTCGAGTCCTGTGGGTTCGACAATCGGTTCTTAAAAAGAGCCATTATATTACTTACACCCATACACTTGGACGACGCTCGATGTGAAAAAGAGTCGTCAAGGTTTTGTGTAGATTGCGGGGACTCGGCGAAGTTTTGATAATTTATCTGTTACGTGTGATTTTTGAATTTCCTTAAGTGTTGGAGAAACTTGGTCTTAGTACGACTTATTGCAGGTGACGGGTTGTCTTGCGGCGCTAGAAATAAGAGCTTGTGGAGCCGTTGCTTGAACACAGACATCAAATCCATTTGCAAGGAGAGTAGCTCTGGGCAAAAATGAAGAGACTCCAAGAGGTACAACAACAACCACCCGCGGGGGCAAGCCGCAGTTATCGCCGGAAGCAATGGCGTGAACCCCGATTCGCGAAGTGGCAATCCCTTTACCGAGCGAATGTGACCTCTCTAGTATCCGTGGCTTGGGCACGGAGAGGGGAACTTTGAGCTTAAACGAGAACATGGTACAGCTTGTTACATTCTAGTGGTGAGTTCTTTGGAGATAGCGCATGAGGACCGCCAGCGGCAACTACAGAGCAGAGATAAGTGACACGTTTGTCCCCCACCGGCGTGTCCACAGTTATGTCCGATTGACCCTCTCCCATTTTCACTTTGTTGGGGGAGGCGAAAAAAAGTGGCTGAAAGTGAGCCACCGAACTCCATAACTTCAAGGAATGACTTGGCTAGGAAGTTCCTTATCGAGATTCTTTCCTTCGAGGCAAATTTGTAAGTTGAGAAGTGAATGCTCGAGTTTCAAGCGAAGCACGATGAGAACTTGTATATGGCTTAGGAAAGATTCAAGTCATTGTTGAGAGAGCTGTCCCCATCATCGGCAATCAAGCGAGTCTTGTACATACCTTTGTAGAAAGCCTAGGCCCAGTATACAAAATATTACTAGACTCTGCGGTGGGCAAGCCTTGGAGAGAATAACATATGATGAGTTGTACACTTTATTGAACGAGAATTGCACAAGGAAATCCAGTGGCACGACGAGTCATCAAGAGGCGGAAGAAGATCGGGGGTTGATGAAAGCGGATGGTTTGAATGCCTTGGGCGGCCACAGTTAGCTTCGTTCCAGCATCAAATGATGACTCGGTTCAATAAGCGGTATGCACCAACACAGGGCCAGGTCAATGCGGTTAAACCAAGCTCCAAGTTGGTGTGAAATGCAGTAATAATGGGCTGCTTGAAGTCTTGTGGAGGCCAATCCGGAATCGAGTCAATTTTGTTGGTAATGTGCGGAATCGGAATTTCGGAAACAACTCCAACAGAATTGGCGGGGGCCACTGAATTCTTCTTGGGGTGAAACAAAAGCAGGAATTTTATGCAACCTCAACAACATGTTAATCGAAGAATAGGCAGATTGATGGGCTTAGTAGCGGCCGCACATTGAGGAAGCTCTTCATGAAAATTATGGAACCCCGAATCGATTAGCGGAAAATCGGGCGAGGATGGCAGCGGACTTAATGAATCAGCAGTAGCCACCCGCAATCTTGAAAACAAGTGGAGTGGTCTTTCCTTCTCAAAACATGAGGCCTCATGGGGGATTACCAAGCGACAGCAGTCCTAACCCCCGTGAGATCATACCCGCCCGGTCTTAGGCGAGCTTAGTTAGGCGATCGTGCCTAAAGGATTGAGAAAGGAGGTGCAGCGAGTTGGTTAGACCGAGGACCATCCACCGATATTGGAAAACATGAAGTCTTCCAGGCAACAAAATCGCCAACCTTCATTAAGCCAAACACAAAAGACCACCACCACCCTTCCCTCAGAGATTCAAAAAAGAGCAAGGAGGAGGAATGTTTCAAAAAGTTCTTCAGGGATTTCAAAGAACTTCACATAAATTTGCCTCTTATTGATGTCTTGCGAGGGAATGCCCAAGTATGCTAAATACTTGAAAGGGCGTGATGCGAACAAAGTTAGGCTAGTGAGACGTCAGGTGCATGTGTGGCCCGAGGCCATTCACGAGAATTATTGACAAATGCCAAGCTCAAGACCAGGAGTTTACCCTCCCCATACAAATTGGTAAAATTTGAAGTGCTCAGCTTTGTGGTTGAGGCGACCAGTTAGTAAACCATACCCTCCTTATTCAATACCTTGGGGTTAGGACAGCTTGAGGTGACAAGGTCAATCTTCTTGAATTTGGGTGACAGTCGCAGTGTTACAGTGGAATCATAGAGGACCTTCTCATCAAAGTAGTCATTATTATACCTACGTTTAGTATTTTAGATTTTCGAGGTTGATGAACGGTACCCCCCTAAGCCCAGGACGGGCCATTCTTGGCCACTTAGGAGGAGCGTGATCGATTTGAAGAAGGGACCTGAAAATGAGGGTCGAGGATGATGAATAAAGCCTTAAGGTGTCTGCAAGGAAATGAACCCATCTGTGCACTACGAGAGCCTTTGTCAAGTTAGTGTGTTGACGAGAGGATGAAGTGTTGGGTGGGGATTCCACAGTGCATGGCCAAAGGCAATGTCAGAGTGTTCGGCCAGGAGTCGGACAAGGGCTTCTGTGTGATAAGAAGTTGGAGGAAGGGAGGAGGCGAGTGGAGAACATTTCCTCCTAAACGGCAAAGAAAGGAGATGGTTCTCGAAGAGAACCGGGTATGAGATGTCACGAAAGGGCGGTCCATGTCGAGGCACGGTGTAAAATAGGCGTGTGCTTGGGAGGCCTTAGGGGTACCTCGAGTACGGTTGCAATTTTGATTTTTGTTTGATTTTGTTATTTTCATTTTTGTTTGTTGTTTTGGTGGAAAGTTAGGCACGGGTAGAGGGGAAATCCCAGTACCCTCGGAGAGGAAGCTAGGAAGCATGGAAGAGAAAAAAAGTGTGGGGTTAAACACCCCGTGTGCAAGTTGTGAAAAACATGCTTTTAGCTAGGCCTAAGGCCTCGGGAGTATTTCTCACCCTCTTGAAATGTTAATTGGATAATTTATGAGGACATAGCATGATTTAAGTGTGGGGTGAGGGAAATTTCGAAAGAAATTTAAATTTTGTGTAACAAGTTTTGGTGAATGTAATGCTTGGGTGAAAAATTGGAAAAAATTTGAAAATTTTTGTGTGAGTCAAGCATGACCATCACGGGTGGTTTTCTTTTGGTTCTTTTAAATAGGGGGTTTTGAACCCAGAAGAATAGAATTTTTATTTTTTATTTTTATTTTTACGTATATAATGTTTTAGTCATCGTTAGGGACTGTTTCCAACGCTGGATGGATGGATGACGGCTTGTCTTGAGGAAAAATAAAGTGATAGATGTCGGGTTTTGAAACCGTGTATGGATGGTTGATGTTCTTGTTATGTGCTATATATGATTGTGAGATGAAAGTATGTTTAGGTATTGAAGCATGCAAGTGTATAACCTTGTTTGAGAATCATAGGCTCTTGGGTGACTCGATATGATTAAGGCTTAATTTTGAATTCTCGTGATTAGGCGAGTAAGAGTCTGTTTGAATGTGTGTTGAATTGAGCATGTGCCATGAGTGTAAGGTTTTGAGTATTCTATGCTATTGTGGATTGTCTAGAACTTGCCTGGTGTGTTTATAAAACGAAATGAAGGATGTGAATTGTAGGGAAATGATTTGGAAAGGCATTTCTTTGAATTAACTAAATTTTATCCCTCGTTTTACCTACCTTGAGAAATTAATCCTAGTGCCCTGTTGAGCCTTGAGCTGATGCTTTGATAATTGCCAACAATAAAGCAATCCTTTTCTTTCATTAACATTGAATTTGATCCAAAGCTCCTAAGCGCTTAGAGAGGAAAAATCTAAAAAGAGTAAAGGAGTGAGAAGAATGAAAAGAAATGAAAATTAGCAAGATGTAGAAGTGAGAAAGGACAAGGTGTACTTGTGTGAAAGTAGGTGATCATTTATTAAAGTAGAAAGTAAATTCATTAAAAATTATTTATAAAACTCCTTACTAATAAGCTAAAATTGCCAAAAGAAATGGGGGAACAAAGAGGAAAAAATACCAAGGATAAAAGGTGAAGTAAGGAGAAGTTTGCAATAAGGGCGTGATGTATTACAAGCGCTTAGGAAGATAGTCACTATTCTTGGCTGATAGTACCTACCTATACGAGTTACATTACAACCTACAAAGTCCTACTTGATGTTACGTTCATACATCCTCAAATTAGTGGAGTAAAACACTAGGGCAAGCTTATGGGTCATGACATGATGCATGTGAATTCTTTGTGAGAGTGAGTGTATTTCTATTTATGTACCCACACATGTTGTGATGTAAAAATTGTTTTTGCATGTGAAATTGGGTAACTCTCTTTCAGAGTAGGGAGTACATGTTTAATGAAGGATATAATTCATGTGGGATTTCTTAATCGAGTTGATTGGCATGAGTTTGCTAAGCGTGAGAGTCGATTCTTGAAGTTAAGACGTCTTAACATATTAGTATTTCATTCCATGCTCCATTTTTAACTTTTCTCTTAAATAATCATTATAGCGTAGCTTGAATTATCTTGCCAAATTAGTTATGTGGGAGTCTCCATATGCATAGATATGTAAAGGTTGTTCGAGGACGAACAAGGCTTTAAGTGTCGGATAGTGATCACGGGCAAAAATGGTATGCGAGATATGCATTATAACTGAGTAGTCTTGTTATCTAAGTTATTTTATACATTTTCGCTGTAGTTTTTATGAATATGAAGATATGTGCTAACCAACGATTAGCCTTTGTTTGTAGGTTTTGATGACTTTTGAGAACTAATCCTTGAGTTGGTGATAGAGGCTTGGAAACGGAATTGCACGCGAACGTCGGCAAGGAGGCACAAAGCATTACACGGCGTCGGCAATGTGCCCACGGCGGGCAGGCTGCGCACAGCCCCACTGTAGCGTTGGCAACGTGCCACATCAGGCAGGCTGCGCGAGCATGGAGGCCAACGCGCTGCCCAAGCAGCGTGCCACGCTACCAGCGCGGGGAGTGTGTAGAGCCAGATTTTCGGATGATTTCCGGAGCTTCGTGTTGCCTCAGTGTCATGGAGCGGTGCTCATGATACACTTTCCGTGTGCGAGAGGCGCGTTCCACGACGAGGCTAAATTAAGCACGTTCTCCATTTACTTATAAATAGGTTATAGCTCCTAATTCATTCATGCAGTCACGATTTTATTCTAGAAAACTACCTAGGAGTGAAGGGAGAAGTGGGAGAACTCACCTAGGGTTTGGCAAATTCCCTTCTCATCTACCAATCTAGGTAAGTATGTAGTTTAGGGTAGTTTAATAGTAGTGTAGTGGTTTTACGAACATGAATGGCTAGAACCGCTTTCTCTAGGGTTGAAGCCATGAATTATGATTGTGATTTTATGAAATTGTTTTGGAATTAAGTTATTGATTTTATTTTTTAATTTCAAAATTCATCAATGTAAATATATGGTATTTTTTTAAAAAATCATTATTCAATTTGGGTGATAGCTTGAGAAAGCATTACCTAGGCGAGGACATGAGAATGTAGACGGCATGTTTGTATCTCGGGAGAGATTTTTGTGTCGAGATAGAAATATACCTAACCGTGCTTGGTTGACACACGGGGTTATGAAAGACCAACTTGGGATGTCACCATCACCACTCAACAAAGTAGTTGTGAGGCTAAGTTGAGTTAAATGATTTTGAGGTACGAGAAAGTCCCTAATCATTTCATAGTACACCCCACAACATGAGTGTTCTGCGACTAGAAGTGGGCTCCTCGCTCACAATGATCTGAGTGAGGCTAGATTTCCGTGTTTAGAAGGCTCGAAAGACCATAAACCATGCAATTCTAATTATGTGAAATAAAAATTGTTAGTTCATGCTTAATCCATTGCAAATCGTGTCTCGCATGATTATACGGTTTTAACCCTATATTGCTCCTAAAGTAATTTGAGAATATTTCGTTGACCCAAACTAGACTTAATTAATTCTTCAATCGAAAATGTCTATCACCAACACTTTAGGTATTTAAGATCATACTAGAAATGGATAGTTAGAGGAATGGGTCCAGTCCTGTGGGTTCAACAATCGGTTCTTAAAAAGTCACTATATTACTTGCGACCCGTACACTTGCGGGCCAGCGCTCTATGTGAAAAGAATTCGTCACATCGCTTCCTTTCTTTGGGTCACACTTAACGAGGCTAACCCATTCAGCACATGCGAAATGGGATATACCACACTTGCATCAAAACCCAGCGATCACTTCCTTCCTAACTACATCCTTCATCCTTACGGATTCAACCTCTTTGCTAATGTTGTCTTGTTGGCTTTGATCCTTCTTCCATAAAAAATCGTAATGTGCAAAAAGCTGAATTAATTCCTCGATGTCAGGCATTTGCCAGCCAGGACCACCAATGTCTCTCACTTTGTGCCTGCGATTTTGCGGAAATAATGGTTGGAAAGTGTCATCTTCCCCCAAAAATACATACTTCATATGTGGAGGCAATGTATCTTCAACTCCCAATTTTGGTGCCTCCTCAGTTGATGGTTTTGCCAATGGTTCCAAGGACCTCATCGGTAAGTGAAAGTCTTAGCTACGAGGAAACCATTTTGGTTCGTTCGGCTATCTGCACCATCTCATCGTAGCCTTGTCTCGTATTCAGACCCATCAAGAAAACTCTCTCCAATGGAGTCACGAGAGTCAACAATGCGAAGAATTGCTTCACGATTTAGCATTGATTGTTGATAGCTCTCATAAATGGCGAAGCTTCATGGCCTTGTACACATCAAAAAACCTCTCTACTTTATAATGCGCTCCATGGTTAACTTCCTGACAACCACATCAATCAACGCTCACTTAGGTTGCCAAGGGCGTCCATGGGACTTACGCATCCGGCTCGAAATCCAAGATAATAAAATCCACCGGGAAAATGAGGGAGCCCACTTGCACTAGCACATCCCATACACAATACCATCGCTTTGGGCCAAAGAGCGGTCGGCTAGCTGCAAGATCACGATTAGTTGGTCTAGGGCTGCTTGACCCCAACTTCTTGAACACCAATATCGGCATCAAGTTTATGCTTGCTCCCAAATCACATAATCAACTAGCTCAAATGCTTTGCCCGATTGTAGTCTCAATGGTAAAGCTCAGGATCCTTGAGCTTTGTCGTGACTGTTTTGTATCAAGAGTGCACTCCTCGGTAAGCGCCACGTAGCATACTCCGGCAATGCGCTTTTGTTTGACGATGTCCTTGATATACTTTGCATATTTGGCACTCACGCAAAACATCAACTAAAGGTAAATTAATGTGTACATTTAGCACTTCCATGAGCAAACAAGCTTCTTCCTTATGCTTCTTTAATCTTTGTGGAATGGGGGTGGTGGTCTTGTCTCGGTATTTCCTTCCCCTCACATCATTATGTTCTCCATCTTTTTCCACTTCCCTTTAAATTCTTTGAAATTGGTCTTTAGTTCCACCTCCGCCAAGTTGTGATCACTCTCGCATGGTCAACTGCGTTAGTATGCTGGGATTTGGGTCATATCACTCGGTAGTCCTCCTACGGGCTGGTGTTTTGAGCTCGATAGCTGTCAGCGGCGGTACTCCAACGCCTTTGGTAGCTAGCGCTGATTTTTCATTTCAGGTGCTAATTTCACATAATCGGCCTGCATTTGCGCTTGATTAGCTATAATTGTTTTGAACATATCCTCGATATTTGTTGGGTGGTGGAGGAGGTGCATTGTTTCCCTATATTGAGGCGGAATTTCGATGCCCCCTTGATTTCTCACACTTTTTGTTTGGCTGTACGGATGACTAACGCCAAGTGCACGTGGTCGAAGAAGTAGTAAGTGGCTCAAGTAATCCAAGTATCGATCCCACGGATTTGGACTACGGGGCAAAATCACCCCAAGTGTCAATTCTGTAACTCTAAAAATGAGGAAAACGATTGAAGAAAATGTTTTATTTTATGGTTTTAATTTTATACTAAGTCTAAAATTAATATACAAGTGAGTCGAACTATGAATACAGGCATGCTGAGGCTAAATTAACATGTAGAGAAATTAATGATCGATATAACATGGTTTATCTTTTCTCCAGGTTGCTAGTCGGAACTTATGCCTTCAGATTAAAACTCTCGTATTTAACTTGACTTAAGAATCAAGAACCTTCCATCTACATTTACGTGATAAGAAGAAATTCATGTTCTAGCCATACGAAACCGATTCCACACTTGACTAATATGACTTTCGGGTATATTTCTATCGAAGGTAAATCAATTCTTGATAAGAAGAAATTCATGTTCTAGCCATACGAAACCGATTCCACACTTGACTAATACAACTTTCAGGTATATTTCTATCCTGAAGGTAAATCAATTCTCGATTTTTCCAAACCAAGAAAAGATCATATCCTATTAATTCACAACTTTCCAGTTTCATGCTCTCTCGAGTGAAATCGTACTTTTTGGATTTACATTAACATTGGCCAGATATCAATGCAGTAAGAACAAGAATTAATAGAACAACCATGAAAGAAAAGATGGAAAAACCAGATAA